>KK116726.1:138401-155380 GCA_000611955.2 Stegodyphus mimosarum | reverse complement strand
CATGTTCACCCCTACATGCGCATTGTTTTTCCTCAGGATGATGGCATCTTCCAGCAGGACAATGCGAGGTGCCATACAGCTGCCAGTGTACGTGCATGGTTCGAAGAGCACCAGGATGAGTTTACCGTCCTCCCCTGGCCAGCAAACTCACCTGACATAAACCCAATCGAGCATCTCGATCGAGTTGTTCGCGCCATGGATCCTCAACCGCGTAATCTAGCGCAGCTGGCCACGGCATTAGAGTCGGCATGGCTCAACATCCCAGAGAACACCTTCAGGGACCTATGTGACTCTCTTCCTGCACGTCTCGCAGCAGTCCGCTCTGCGAAAGGTGGTTATTCTGGCTTTTGACAGATGGTCACATTAATGTGACTGGACTGTGTATGTATAAACACCAAATACAGTTAAAACAATTTTTAAAAATAATTTTACAATTAAAATTACACTTTCTAAGCAAAAACAAGCAATTCGGCCAGCGGACAACAATCAGATTTTTCGATGCACGAAACTGAAAGTTTACTTTTCCTGTCACTCGGCAAAAGGACACCGAAGGCATAGAAACTGAATTTGTTGTGGACGCTACGCTGAGTCAATATATGGGATAATTTAATAACTTAAATGATAATTCCAGAATGGATTAAGCATAATTTAATTCGCAATAATAAAAGAAGGCGTTACTTTGTTGTTGCGAAGTTTAGTTTCTCTAGATTGGCAACAAATCAACTATTCTGCTAAGTTTCATATGTAAACAAATACGGCTGTTATGGCAAAACAAATTAGGCTTAGCCGCACTTAAGCATCTTTTAAATTGTTGATAATTCTACAACTATACCATGCAGGTTAACTAAAGGCAGAAAAAATGAACCGGAACATAATTCAATCATTTTTAAAGCAAACAAATGCACAATTTACAAATATATAAAAATAAAGAAACTGAGCTCACTGAGACGAGTAACAGACTTGATACATATATACATATATTTATATACTTTTGTTGCGGCCAATTGCAACCAAAATATTAGGAGCACATCTACATGTTATAGCAGTCCTATATACAAAATTGCAGTTAGTTATGCGAGATACATACATACGTACGTACGTACAGACGCCACGAAAAAATCTCTTCTGAATGCATTTTAAATAAGTTTTATAATTCGTTTGGGAAAAACGAGTTCTTTATTCTATCCTTACGTACAGATGTCACGCAAAAACATCGTTAAATTGCATTCTATAGCCGTCAAAACAGATATTTTCGTTGTAATATAATGATACAATACTTGTGATAACAATACTTCGTACAAGGAAGTAATAACGCACTCTTGCAAAATAAACAATTCTAATTAATTTACAGAAAACGTATTCGCAGGCCATATAAAACTGCTCTGGGGACCACGTGCTGCCCCCTTGAGACCAATAATGTAATGAACAATTAAAGAATATAAGATTTTATGTTCTTTAATTTCTGGTTTCTATTGATTTAATAACTGATTGTTTTTAAATTGTTTCAGCTCTTTAACTGAAATCTATTTACAAATATCAGACGGCGGTTTCGTTTTAATTTTGTAATTTTTATTTTTTAATTTGTTAAATATTTCCCAATATTGTTGCATTCTTTGGATATATATAGATTTTTATTATAGTTATTAAAGCGACTGTTAATAACAGATGTATTTTAAAGAGAAAGAAAATCTTTAGTAAATATGACAAATGTGCTTACTTAATAAATATCAAATAAATAAAGTAAAAGTTTTTATTTTCCTCATTTGTTTGCAAATACTTTCAGCGGCAGATATAATCTGTTACAATGTTCCAAACAAATGATTTCTTTAAAATATTAATTTCAAACCTGTTAGGCAAACAAGTAATTCTCAGATTCAGCTTCCTGTTTAATGAAATAATTTTAAGCTTGGTCAAAGAGGCGGAAATTAAAAGATTTGTTTTTTTTTAAGTACAATTACAAAGTTAATTTGGAAAGTAAAAATACCATTCTTCTGCGTTCAAACATCTCGCAAATAAAATAAAAATTCTTCGACAAATAACGCGACGAAATTTGTATTTTGCTGCACTTTTTTTATTTACTCCCTTCAAATTAAAACTCATTCTGCAGCAGGTTCAATTTACTTTTACTTTAGCTAAATATTTTTAAATGAGGTATTATATAAAAAAAACAGTTGTTTTAATTTTCGAGATCTGAACATTCAAAAACAATTTCTTTATGTTGACTTCTTAATAATTTTGTATAACAACCAAAACAATTTTATTATATATTAGCGGGCTACGTCCAAAGTAATATTTATAAGTTCTAGTACTGAAACCTGAAAATAAAATGAATTGTTAATTTAATGTACTGTATACAAAGTTGCTAGCTGCAATAAAGCAAAATTTATGTGTTCTACTTACACCTGAAAAGAAATTGCATAAAAAAATTTCCTTAAGAATAAATTCAATTCATTCTTTCCAAACAACAACCAATTCGTAATTAATTTTTTTGTTGCCAAACCAGGAAACAAAAACTTTGATCACTTCAGGTTAATACGTATACGTATGACGTCATGATTTAAATTTAATGTAGTATAACAACTTTTTCTCAATATCAATAAAAGAATTAACGTGGCAATAACATACTGTGTCAGTTATCTTAATCTGACACAAAAAAGTTGCCAGCGGCAGCTATTTATTTAAAATGCTGACATTAGCGAAAACGTCCCATGCAATCGTCACATGCAATGACGTCACATGCAATCTCATGTTTTCTTCAACGTCAGAACATGACCTGATATAATAATAATATAGTTAATGTTTGGCAATGCTATTTTTATTTCATATTTTGTAAAACTTACAACTTTTTTTAACAAACTATACGATTTTAAAGCGAGCAGTGGCAATACGAAATAAAGCGGATTTTTATCTTTATTTATATTATCTCCAGCGGACGAGACTGTTGCCACTCGAAAAAATGTTCCCCAAAATTAATATTTTCAGAGTTTTTAATTAATATCCTGGCTGATTAAAGTCGTATGAAGATGAGAATGGTCGAAATGGCTTTCCAATAATTTTTGGAAATTTGAAAGTATTTCTCTCGAAACTCAACTCCTCGCCGTTCCGGAGGAGATGATGCCCCAACAAACAAACAGACGCGCACAGATTTTAACAGTATAGATGATTTTGCTTACATAGTATTATTGCATTGCCTTGTCATTACATTTTATGAGAATATTATTACAGCATGTGGCATTGATTACCTTTTGATTAAGGTTAATACTTTACTGATAACTTTTCATAATTTGTTATCGATTAAGTAATAATCATATCAATATTTGTAGTCACTACAAAAAAAATAATCTTATTTCTAACGCGATAAATTGTTTTAAATGCATGTGACGATTTTAAGAGCTGGATAAACATTAATGAAATAAGAAAGCTGAGAATTATTTTTCCTTGTATTCGCATATACGAGTACAAGAGAAAAAAAAACTGAAATAAATGTCTTCTAGAGATCACATTCTGTCACATATTTGCCATGAAACTCACCTGCTGTTATTAAACATTTATTTACCAAATAGAAGAGAGGTATTTACCATCTTTATTCATTCCCATCTGAAGACACTTTTTCAACCTGCAAGCTTGACACTGATTCCGATGAGCTTTGTCCACAACGCAGTTGCCTGTTCCCGCTTGGCACCTGTTGTTGAAAATCTTAAATGAAGTCGTTATATTTCTCCAACATCTGTATAGTTTTCGATCAGTTTACGACACAGAAAATCAAAGACACAAAAATTATATTACGTTACGAAACAGCTTCCGAAGCAATTTAATACAACTTTCATACACAGTGATGTCTCGCATAACGAAAGTCATCCATATTCCGAAATGCTGGATGTAATAAAATAAAAAGATAAATGTTGTAATTTACATAATAAACGTCGAAATTTATTAAAATATCCCCCCCCCCATAATATATATCCACAATCACACACTTTTGTTTTCAGTTCAGTTTGGTTTGAATCTTACCAGTCTTCAACTGGAGAAGGAAGATTCAGTTTATTTTGAACTCCTTATGCTTTCGATTGCTTTGGGAAGTCCATATTTCAAGAAGTTTCCCAAAGCTGATTGTCCTCTTCCTTCTCGTCAAGATAGCTCCTGACGTAGAGAACGACATTGTCACTGAACAGATCTTCTACTATGTTCGTCCGAGCTTGACTGGAATGCCATTGTTTTCTTGTGGCCTGAACCTATTTTCATTTCCTCAGAAGATTCTGGTGATGGTAATTGGACTCTTCTCTTTATTCACTCCTTCGTCTCAATAAAAGAAACTTCTATCAGGACTTTCCCATGTGCCTGATTAAGGAGGACTTGGAATTCTTCATTGCTAATGTAGTACATGCATTAGTTTGTCCTGAATGGACAAACTGCTCCTTCTGCTGCTTGTTGTTGGAAAAACTGCTTCTGCTAGCTGTTTTTCTTTGTTTGCGTACTGACGTCTTTTCTACGTTTACGTGCTCTTAAAAGAAAAGTAACACTTTAGCCTTGCGTTTAATGTGTTGTAAGTTTTATTATGCGTTTTCTAACATTTATTTTAAGTTTTGTGTCTTTCCTATCTTAATCTAATTTCAGCTTACAATTCCCTGCCAGAATGTGAATTCAGAAACGCAGAGAATGCAAATGAGAATGAGTACTACTTAAGTCGTGACTAATCCGACTTCAAGAGAGAGAGTCTGATTTCCTGACTAGCGCACGTTTGCCTTCTGGCCACATCTCTCTTAGCTGTTACTACGCTTGGCCATATCTAGGCCCTTGCTAGGCTCCGCCAATCCAATTAATACTTAGGGGCCAACTAGTTAGATTCTGATAGCTTCGGCTATATTATTTAAGAGCTTTAGTTAAGCTAGTTTTAGTTCAAATGATTAGTATTTAAGTTCAAGCCCAAGTGGCGGCTTTATTGTAAAGTTCCAAGCCGGAACTGATTGTAAATATACTGAATAATAAAGAGTTTTAAACCCTTCTCAAGTCTCACATGTTCTGTTCACACTTAAGCGATTATTCGCTTGTAAAGTGTTCGTGGGGTTTTATGTAAGAAATTAAGATTTAAAGAGTTGAACCTTACAGTGTTATATGTAATAGTATTCGGTAAAAGCAATATCAAGTTTATTACATGGAATATTTTTTGGCCCGTACCAGCATTCCTATGCGAGACATCGCTGTATATCATATAAAACATACGAAAACCACTTTATTTTAAATTGACGAGATATTTGTAATTTTGTTGGTGAAATCTGAATGACTCACAAACTTGTCAACTTAACGTTATTTACTCTATACCAACTTCTTTGCTGTCGGGGTTATTAAAGCTATTTATTTGAGTCCCTCCCTTCTTTATACACTTTGATTTTTGAATTCAATTTAAGATGGGTATGCTAATTAAGGCTAGACTGATGACCTTAATTAGATTATCTCATTCGGAGAAATTCTCAATTTTCCGGGTGATTGATCTTAAAAGGTTATATTTTTTCATCTTAAAAATAAACATTTATGGGCTAGACAACAAGAAAAAACCTTATAAATGGTTAAAATTCGCGTACCAAAATTAGCCATTCAATCTTAATCACATTTCTTCTGTAAGCCTTTTAATTTAATTACAGATACACACTAAGGAAAAAAAAGGGAGGAGAATTCTGTATCTCCCATTCTACTGGGCCGATTGACGAAATTCAACTTGCGTTTTTTAAGTCTCGAAAGCTCGACTTAGGTAATGTAATTGATTTATTAATAACATTGTTCTAAGATAGGTATTTTGACAGGAAATCGGAGTTTTTCTGAAATGACACGTCAAGTTTTTTCATATTTCCAGTCTATGACTCAAATTATGCCAAACTCCCAAGTTTTTTAAAAATCGCACGAGTAGTTTTAACTCTCAAAATTGTAGCTCCTCAGTGTTAATTGAATTTCGTATATATTTATTAATATCTCTTTTTTATTAAACTTATTTGATTCTTCCTTTCATATTTCGAAATTTAGGTTCATTCCAAATAAAATTCACCAATTTTTAGTCCAAAGGGGCTTTGTCGCTGAAGGACTATTGTTTTCGTTTTGGCATTTTGCATTGTTTCACTAAAAATGTCCGATTCACTTTTCAAATTGTTGCTACCAAACATTATCGCCCTGTATTATATTTAAAGAAATTAAGTAATGAAAAATCTGCATAAATGTATATATGTTTTTTACATTGCGATACAACGGTACCTACAGCCATCCAATTTTGAAAAACGTATGTTTCCACCCGAATATGGGCATATGGAAGCCCAAATTTGGAATTTGTTTTATTATCTATTCCATATTTTGTAAAACTATAACGAATTTTTGATGAACAAACTGAACGATTTAAAAGCGAGCAATGGCAAAACCCTACGGGGGGGGAAACTTTTTATTTCCAGCGCGAGGAATTGTGTATCGGAAATTCTAACGATATGCTCACTTTAAAATTATTTTGCGACATTGTTGTTGATCTGAATTTTAAGTGCGAAGAACGTGATATTTAATAAATAAAGGTAACACGCAAAATGTTAAAAAAGGCCCCTTGGACATAATTTAAAATATGAAACCTTTCAGATTTTTTTAATGATTTATTTTTTGAAGTATAACCTATAAAATTTTTTCCTTTCCACCATCTTAAAGTAGATGTATTTATAAGCATACGTGCAAAACATTAGAGCTTGTTATTCAAAATATCCTAAGACTTACGTAAATTTACATTTTTGCGCGTTTTGAAATTCCTCGCATTTATTATAAGCGATAATAACGAAAACGTGATTTACGCACTCTGTTGAAATTATTTAAAAGTATGAACGATGACTTTTCATTCGCTCGTGGACAATAAAAAAAAGGGAAAGGAAAATAGGTTGTTGTAAATAAAGAAGTTCGCCAAGTGAATTATTCTTGGCGCAAACTACAAAAAATCCGCCAAGATAATTTTTTCAATTTCTCCATAAATTTGTCACCAAAAATTACAAAATTTAATATCTAAGCATATTATTTTGAGTCGTAGAATCGAAATATGGAAAAACCTGGCATGTTATTTCAGAAAAAGTCCGATTTTGTGTCAAAATACCTACGTTAGGACAACGCTATATCTAAATCTAATATATATCCTAAGTTGCGCTTTCGAGACATGAAAAACGCAAGTTGAATTTCGTCAATCAGTCCATTAGAAAGGGAGATATAGAACTGTCCCATCCTCCCCCCAGTGTACATACTCAATCGGAGTGATTTTCAAATTTTATTGATTCAAGAAACATATAAAAGTGTATATATGCATGTAGTGGGAATTCTGCCATACTAAAAATGGTTAAATGTTGAAAAAGCACTGAAAATATGTCAATTTTGTGTACGCTTTAAGAGCAAAATGAAAAGAAAACCATTATTTCATCATAATTCCAATTATAAAAACAGATTTGCGCACGCTAATAAGTACAAAATTAGAGGAAACCATTATTCCACCATAATTTCATTTATAAAAATATATTTAGTTCTATTTTAGGTAACATCGATACTTAGGTAACTTATTTTAGATGCTTAGTTTTGTGGTCACGGGTGGTATTAAAAATTCTTTTAAATATCGATTTTAATTTGACAAACCCCATGGAAGAATTTCACATAAATTTTAAGACTTTTATTTTTAAAAACAGGTATGATATTATTTTTATATACTTAAAATTATGAATTTAAAGATTCCAATAATACAATGCATAGTTTGCCTTATTATGATGATCTAATTTTATGATATGTCTCCTGTGAACTATTTTGATGTCAATTTTAAGATATTATGAGATGAATGAGCTTTAAGGCATGAGTTGTTTGTTTTAGTTACTGTTTACTTCAGTTATTATTTATTGTAACTTTAATTATTAATTCCAGCATTAGCAGTGACATCAGCATCTTGGTTAATATGATTCAGAAAAACGAAGAGAAGATAAAAGGCGAAGGGAAAAAATATGTGTGGCGTGGCTGCACTCAGCTGATCAGTGTATACATTTACAAGTAATGTTTTCGAAAATGAGAGTAATCAAAAACAATAGAGGAAGATCACTGAGCAGTCAAAACATTTGATTTTCGATTCTTCATTTGATTTCTTACATAACTAGGAGCTATTAGTTACATAATGTACTAAACCAAGCTGTATATTGAACATGTAATGACATTAACTGTTTTTGAACGGTGTTTTACTTCTAAATAGATGGTTAATAGAATTACTATATTTCATTACAAAGAACAGTGAACAATTGTAAGACTTATTATTTAAAGTAATCACTTATTTATAATTTAGCCTTTACTACAACTTCTCCTTTCCGTTTTCTCACCAGAATGTAAGTGGTGTTAGAATATATTTAAGATGAGGTTTCGGGATTGTAATACATAGTATGTTTCTGATCCTCGTGATTACATTACGTATTCCTGCCTGCTCTGATAAATTTGTAATTATTCGGCTCTGCGTTATTGCTGCCGACATTTGAATTGTAACATCGATTAGAGATTTTGAGTCAGTTAATATTTGAATTCAATAGTGTAATCTTACTCTGCGTTTTAAATTCGAATTTGACTGTTACTTTAGTTGCATCACCACAAATTGTGGTTGATTTTGCTAGCACCAGAAAGTGCATTTAAATTAAAATTGTATTTAAATAAAAAGATTTATTTTAAACCTTTTCGAGACTTTGTAGTTAATGCCAGACAGCGATAATTCTCTTTACGTCTGTTAGCAGTTTGGAATTAGTATATGCTGTCAATGAAAGCCAAACTATATACAACAACTAATTAGCAGATACAGAATAAAAACTTGGATTGATAAAGTCGTACATAATATGGGATGAAAAAATAGTTTGGACATAAAAAACCATATATTACGCTATTTTCCTTGATTTGTTTTCTTACAAGAGACCATTTTTGTTTATTAATTACTATTTAAAATATTAAGTGTTTAATTATTTGAAGGATTGATTTATAGTTTTTAAACCCTCCCTTTTCGGAAAACGGTTCTGACTTTTCTACTGTTTTTAAACAAAATAATCATTTTTTCATTTCCCTCACTCCCCTGGAATTCTGCAGGGGCTTTTTTAAATGTATCGAAACTCTGCCTACTTATCAGGAATGACGTTTGTTTGCAGTCAGATAATTAATTACATGTGGAAAAAACAAATCGCCTGCCAAATAAACGGCAATGCTTTATATTTTTTAAAGAATGCCCTTTTTAAATTGGCAACGACGAGAGTTTAGAATTCTCAAAATGAAACGTTCAGATGTGTTTACATTTTTTTCTTGTGATGGTGCAAAATAGAATATATGTGTTAATTTTAAATGTATATTTATTTTATGAAAGTTTTTTTTTTTTTCATCGCAGTAGCTCAAATAGTGGTCGAACACGCATACATATTACGTGCATTTTCAAACACAAATGGTTACTCACAAATACACTGTATGATAGAATATGCGGCAGCCTCTAACTTATAACGTTTAGAAGAAAAACAAACAGGTTTCATATCTAAAGTCAGAGACTTATTAACCGAGGACGAATTAACGAGGCCCTGTCCAGAAAATGTTAAGCTTGTTTATTGTGGATCTTTTCTAATGGCATTTTATCCCTCAGCTATTTACAATATGTTCCTTTTGTTTTGCACACTGATTTAATTTACGGGTTTTTTATATTAATTTGTTTAACAATAGAAGTAAAATTTTATAATATTTTTTTGCTTATTCTAACATGGATTATTTCTCTTTCCTGTATTCTTTAACTATTCGAATATGTACGAATGGCCTTGGCGTACCCTGGAGGGGAAGGGTGCGGTTCTTCTCGTGCGGCACATTTTTGCTCTTTTAGTTATTTTTTCTATATTAAGAGAGACGGCAAATTCAGAGACCGCTTCGGAACCGCCCCAGGCAGCAAAAGCTCTAGCTACGCGGCTGAATAACCATGATTCTGAGGAAATCGTGAACACCGCTTCCGTTATTACCCAGGTAAACACTGGTATGGTATGTAAAATGGCATCTGACATAAGTTTGTTTTTGATGGTGTCGTGTAAGGAAAAAAAAAAAAAACGGCTTGCTTACAGCTTATTCTCCCTTTATAAGGGCGACATACCAAACATATTCCACAAGAAAGATAATTAAATGCTTTAATACCATACTTTTAGGAAAAATTACATAAATAAGCTTTCCTTTAATGCAAAAAAATAAAGGACAAAGAACAGATTATCGTACCACTTTTTTTAAAACGCTAAGCTGAGTAATAAAGAAGGATGTAGCCTTTAAAAGGGCATTTTAAAGGAGGAGGACAATTGTCTTTAATCGTATTTGTATGACATTTAAGATCCCATTTTTTTCTTTTCACTTTGTAGGCACTGTCCTATACATAACACTGGGATATATTACAGTAGACGTATAGATATCTGTACATACCTGTAAATAAGTTTTCTCCTCACACTCCTCTTGAAGAAACCGCTGCAACCGTTACAGGCGAGGATTCCGTAGTGCTTCCCGCTCGAGGTATCGCCGCAGACGACGCACGTCAGGCCCGGGGAGATCCTCTTGGCAGGGGTGGGGCCCAGCACGTCGGGGGGACTACCCCCTTGGAGACGAGAGGGCGGCAGGGGCGGTGGCGGTGGGTAGAACCCGTGCACGGAGACGGTCGGACAATGGGGGTGCAAGGCGGAGGACGAAGACGACGATCCTGCCAAGGGGGGCGGCGGCGGCGGCGAATCTCTCGGGGGCGCTTCGGGCGAATGTCCCCCCACAGTGCTGCCAGGAGATGAAGGCTCTAGGAAAAAGAGGATAGGAAAATGGAGATAGAAATTCAGTTGATTTATGAGTATGTAGTGGGAGGGGAAGGAGGGGTGTAATGCTACGGAGGCACCGGATTGGCGGGGAGTTTTAGGACTAAAGGCGGAGATAGGTTACAGATTCTATTACGTGAGGAGAGGGGTTTATAGAACGAACTCACGAACGCAGTAAATTACGCAGAAGTGACTGCTTAATGGAAAACTAGCAATATGTTTAGATATATACTGTCTACATGAATAATCCACCAGCTCTTAAGTGTCATTTAATGATAATGTGCCTCCATATATAACAACATACTGTATATCTTCGATTCTAAGACATCATCCACTGTGAAATATACCTCTTAATTTTAGTGCCCCATCATGAAAGAGGGTAACAGATTCAAGAAAATGAAGTAAATAAAATGAAATACTATGTTCAACAAATATTCTTACTATTTAAATAACAAATATCAGATAAACTGGCTTGTTCGGTATTTTAGCCACGCTGCATACGAAAACTAAAATTGGTTAATGCCATAAAATTATGCCTTTTGCTTTATTAAATGTATTCAGGAATGAAAAAAGTTAAACATGGTAGCCATCCGTAAACCTATTTCATAAGTAAACTTTATTAGTATATAAATTTATTCATAGTTTAATTCAGAGATTCCCCACCTTTTCTTGAACAAACACCTTTTAAAACAACGGTTTCCTCCAAGGAATTTTTAATCACAATCAGCTATATATTTTTCATGTTTTCGTGTACAGCAGGCAGGAATTCGACAACTCGACAACAACATCCATACCAAAACATTAACCGCGACCACATTAAGTGGCGTCTACTGTATTGTAAATCGCATTGGTGGTTTGTATAGTCGAAATTAGGGAGCTTCCAGCCCAAACAGGAAAAACTGGCATTTCCGAAATTATATCAGTTAGATAAATTATTAAAAAATTAAGTTAATCATTAAGTATAACTATTGCTTATAAATTGCTCACTTTGTTATGCAAATACAGATTGGTTAAATTTGAAAAAAATAAAATCTGAAGGAGTTCAAATTTTACTAGCCGACAAAAAGAGGTCTTTTAAAGTTTAATACGATACATGAATATATATGTAGACTAGGCATTCCCGACCCTTTTCTTGCATCGACTTCTTTTAAAAGAATTGTTTTCTTCATCGACCCGCCTTACAATTTTCTCTATAATACACGGCATACAACAAAATCACAATACAAATAATTGCGCATAAATAACTTAAAAATAATAGTTAAACTAAGAAAATTTATATATTTAAAAAATATATAATTTTTCTTTAATAGATTGAATTATTTTGAGTCCAAAGGGGCAAATTGCCCTGAAGGACTATTAATTTTCTTTTGGCATTTTGTGTTGATTCACTTATAAGGTATTTCTCCCGCCTTCTTCGCATGCCTTCGTGGTGTAGTGGTCTGCATGCTCGACGCGTAGCCGAGAGGTCCGTGGTTCGATTCCCAGCGAAGGCGTTGCTCATTTTTCATGTCTGATGCTTCCAAAAGTACCTAATGTCTCTACACACTAAAAGAAATGTTTCACTTCTCAAATTGTTGCCGCCAAATATTATCGCCCCGTATTATATTTAAAGAAATTAAATAATGAAGAATTTGCATAAATGTATGTATGTTTCTCACAGTGTGATAAAACAACGGTACCTAGAGCCATCCAATTTTGGATATTCAACGTTTTCACCCGAATACACGCATCAGGAAGCCCAAATTTGAAACTTGTTTTATTATTGATTTCATATTTTTTAAAACTTTAACGAATTTTTGATTACCAAAATCAGGGATTTCAAAGCAAGCGATGGGAACATTGTACAGAAAAAACATCTTCATCTCCAGCGCGTGAGACTGTGTATCGGAAATTCTAAATAGATGCTCATTTTAAAATTATTTTGCGATATTGCTCTTGAACTGAATTTTATGGTTTAAGTGCGAAGTACATGATATTTAATAAATAAAGGTAACTCATAAAATGTTAAAAAAACGCCCCTTTGGACGTAATCTGAAATTTGGACCTAAATCTGAAACCTTTCAGATCCCCCCCTTTTTTTGTATATTTTTAGTCCGAAGGGGCTTTGTTCCTGATGTTTGTTGCCACCAAATATTGCAGCCCTGTATTATATTTAAAGAAATTAAATAATGAAGAATGTGCATAAATGTATGTATGTTTCTCGCATTGTGATAAAACGCCGGTACCTAAAGCCATCGAATTTTGAAAGCCGTAATCCTGCTGCGAATATAGGCATCTGGAAGCCCAAATTTGAAATTTGTTTTATTAACGATTTCATATTTTGTAAAACTTTAACGAATTTTTGATTAACAAACTCGAGGATTTCAAAGCGGGCTATGGCAACGTTGTACAGAAAAAAACATTTTTATCTGCTGAGCGTGAGACTGTGTGTAGGAAATTCTAAAGATATGTTCAGTTTAAAATTATTTTGCGATATTGTTCTTTAACTGAATTTTATTGTTTAAATACGAACATGATATTCAATAAATAAAAGTAACATACAAAATGTTTAAAAAACGCCCCTTTGGACGTAATTGAAAATCTGAAACCTTTCAGATTTTCTTTTTTAAATTTTTTCCTTTATATTTATTTTATAATTTCTCCTTACTACAAGGTTTAGCTCTTTATCAATAAATAATTATTTACCAATTTTACAACATTAATATTTTTTATAATCAAAGAGATCTTCATAATGACGATCAATTGCCCATGCATTTTCCGCTGTCGACCCCTTGATCACCATGGGCCCTCTTTAAAATTTCATTGATCACCAGGGGGTCAATACCGACTCCGCTGGGAAAGCCTATATTCACTTGCTTCATATATTCTGCTGTAGCTCAGGATCATTCCATAAAATATGAATATTTATTTATAATGCTATGGAAGGTACCAAAGGTTGTCAGTCAACAGAAGTCAGGAATCATAGTCCTTTCTCGAGTAGTTCTTTAAAATGATTATTTAATTGAAACTCAAATACTTGCAGTTTAGACAAAATATCCACAAAATGCATCGCACATTAGCATGTCAGGAGGGTTCCAAAGATAATTAATAGACATAGTATATACCTGCATAAATACTTTATCTTCGACAGATATGTCTTAATGATCTCACTAATTTGCATTTGATTAAGCCTTCTTTTTCGGACGCTTCTTTCACAAATTAAACGAAACGCTAAATAAAAAGCTACAACACAGTCAAAAGACAAAACATTTATTAAAAACGGTTATTAGAAAGGTTGTTTTAGTGCTATTAAAATTATATATTTTCGCATTCTTCGTAGATTTCAGAGGAGAATTTTACTAACAGTTAAGCGTGGCTGCAGAACAATTAGTTACAAAGTCCATTTCGTACACGCGAGGTTTCTCCCAATTCATCTTCGTATTGCTGACAAAGAATTTAATGATAACATTAGTAAACTTATGTTCGATGCCAAAGCGCTGTTTAAGGATCTTCCAACTGATCCTTTGCCAACTAACGAAATTTCCGTTGAAGGTAATTTTTCAGTTTTGTATTATACAGGTGGTATTAAAATTAATAATCGAGTTGGGCTGACTTATGTTATGTTTCTGAACTGGAATAGTTCTTAACTTTCATCGTGATTCTGAACTGGAGTGGTTCTAAACCATCATCATGATTCAGTTGTAGGGATTTATATTTATTTTAAATAACCAGTTAAAATTAATTTTAAGTTACTTTCCTATAAGCCTTCATTCCCCTAATTGTCAGTGCCAGAATATTTAAATTTTGGTAGCGTGCGTAAGGAATGCAAATTCTACCAGTGGGAGAAAAAGTTTAATTATCAATCTTCTAGTGGGGAAAGTTAGAAGGAGTCTGGGAGACATCTGTGCGTGGTTATACGCAAGCTTCAGCTTAGCAGTTATTGCTGGTTAGACGTGGCTTAACAACTATTATTTCGCTGCCACTAGACTCATCTACGTTCTGTAAGATACAGGATTGTATGAGCCCTGTAGTTTAATTCTACTACCTGTGAATATCTCCAATTTTGAGTTTGATTCTACTGTTTCAGTTACCGCCCAAGCAGAGGCGTAGTATGTTAGCGTCGAATTGACGCATTGTAAATTATTTAAAGCGTTTAATAAAGGACAGTTTTAACCCTTCTTCGGTGCAATCACTATTTCTGCAGATTCTACACAACAGATAGGCAGTAGAACCTTATAATTGTTCAGAGAAAAAAAAACATTTTTATCTCTAACGTGCGAGACTGTCTATCGGAAATTCTATAGATATGCCATTTTTAAATATTTTGTGATTTTGCTGTTGAATTTGTGATCGAATTTTATGTGGCGTAAGCGCCAAGAACGTAATATTTAATAAATAAAGTAAACACAAAAAACGTTAATAATAAAAAGACAAAAAAAATTGCACATCTATTTAGTAAGAAAACGGAGCATTGGTGTGATAACGGAGAAAAGACTGAAAAAAAAATAGAAAATGATATGCCCACTTAACGCTGCTTCAGGATCGTATTGTTTTGCGTGCGCACGTGTTCGTAATCGTGTAGTTTTTAAAAATTTGAATGCCGACATCAAAATGTGTTGCGTGCATACGGGTTCGTAATAGCTTGAATGCACAAGTCCGATAAAATGTTAACAAAATTTATTCTTATCACAAGAAAAATGACAAAAACGCTGGATTTTTCCTCGAAGATATTCGTTAAGCATTGAACAATTTTAAGAGTGCCTTAAAATGTTGTAAAAAGGGTGAAATGTTTATAATGAGCAGCATATGCCCCTTTACTATAGGCAACAGACATTTTTTGGACGTGTTGATTTTATCAACACATGTTTTTGAGAAATGTCTGTGCCCTATAGAATGGAACATATGCTGCTAAACCTTTTACAATGCCCGATGAATGCAGTATGTTTTCCTAGCCGAATTACTGTACATTGGTCAATCAATTAACCAAGTATCGAACTATTATTGGTTAAAACGTCGAAACTTTCTTATGTGCACTGACTATCGTTCCTCCTTATGTATTCTCTTATGAATAACTTCTCAGTAATAAATTAATTGTCACCTCTTATGCGACTCTCAAAGATCGATCTTAATAATAAAAGTGTTGATGCCATTTTTTCTCCTGTGACCACACTGGCTATCTAAAAAACGAAAATGCTGTTTGTTGGCAAAAGATGTGAGGTTTTAGTTTAAACTAACAAAGTTTTATGTTTTCTCTTTCCTATGAGCTCTTATTTCAACTTACCGTTAGAATAAGCGCGCGTTTCAGCTTTATGCTAATTTGAAGTGGAGCCAAGTTTTGTATTTAAAGGTTAGCGAGGAACTTCTCGGTGTGAGAGAGCTTTTAGTCTCAGATCACTGCTGCTGTGTTCGACGTTCGCCTGACTAGCTAGTATTTAAGTTCTAAGCCTTAGCGCTGTTACGTTATTACTTATGGAAGAAATCTAAGTGCGTTAGTATTAGCTAAATCTTGCTACGCACCATTAATAGTTTAGTATACAGGCCAACCTTGCGTTTATAGCTCTGTGAGCAACGATTACTTAATTTCTATTCACTTTATTTTAAACTATTTGATTGTTCAGTTTAGACCCAAGTGCGGTCATTATTTTCTGTTATCCCTTCCGAGTTGGGACGTGACTGTAAATAGTAGTTAATAAAAGGGTCATTTTAAAACCCTCCTTACGTGCAGTTATTCTACCACTTAACGATAGTTATTCTACCACAGAACATAGCTGCATTCAGCTCCCTGTTCGAGATCAGGACTTTGATAAAGTTACGAATATGTTCGCCAAAAGTATGCACAGAACACTCAGACCTGACAAAGAAACTACAAACCTTCAAGTTAACATCCCAACGACACTGGCTAAGTCATTCTTCAAGAAATAAAGTTGGAGTAAAGCAATTCTCAAGTCGAATGAATTGTTCAGAAATTCTTTTACTGCCTGTCTGAATAAATTATTTTTTCCTCCAGTTTCTCACAGACTCAAACATGTTTTCCGCAATTTTGAAATTACTAAATTTTTAACTAGGCATGGTAATTTAATTAGGATCTGAAGAGATTTGGGCATCTCATACAGATTTGATATGTTTCTGTATCTTTGAGGAAGTGTAAAAGATTGAACATTTGTTGTTTTATTCAAAGCT
>KK116726.1:94865-138384 GCA_000611955.2 Stegodyphus mimosarum | reverse complement strand
GAATTCATTTCTAAGTTAATTCTTTAAACATTAAGTTTCGTCTGTTTGTTTAAAATAAAATGCCATTATCTTCTTTCTGTATACTTATTTCTTACGTTTCATCCGTGAATTTATAATTTTATTTTTTTCTTCTTGTGTTGTTGTATTGTTTATTTTTTTTACTTACCTCTGTGCATAAAAAGTTTAAGGTGGTGCACAAAGAGTGTAAGTACTCTTAAAATAAAAATATAAAAATGGGCTACTTTCGGAATTTTAGTAACTCAAATATCGAAAAAATATATATATACAAGACATATAATATGTTCAGCTACTAAATAATTCAGGGTCAACAAACAAGCTCTCTGCTCTGTGACCAATGCAAACTTCATTCATTAAGTACACACACTATCCAATGAATTAGAAACCCAAGATAAATATTTTACTTGACCACCATTTGCCCGAATAACTGCTGTAATTCGTTTGGGTTTAACCAACATGGTTCTGGAGTATATTTACGTCCAGAGAATACCATGGATTGGCTATGCAGCTTTTTAAATCTTGGAAATTAGATGGAAGAGGAAAGTGCTGTCGGATGCATCTTGCCACCATACGCCCCACGTTTTCTATGGGGTTAAGATCCGGACTATGCTGTGGCTAGGGAAAGTGTTGGAATTCAGACTGGTGTTCAGCGAACCAATTTTGAACACTTCTGGCAAGATGTATAGTTGCATTATCGTCCATGAAGCATCTGTCGCCATCAGGGTAAAAATGCAACATTGCAGAGTGCACTTGATCTGCCAGTATATCTAGGTATCTCATGGCTGTTTGTTTTCCCTCGAGGGACACCAGGGCACCACTTCCATGCCAGCAGAATACGCCCCATATCATGATACTCCCACCAGACCCTTGCACAATGCGAGTGAGGCAAGATGGATTCATGGCTCCATTGAGTTCTCGCCAAATTCGACGTCTTCCATCAGTGTCAAGGTGTAGCATGATTCATCGGGTTACTCGTTTCCAATCCTCAGATGTCCAGTGTCTTCTTTCCCGATACCACTGCAAACGAATGCTTGCATGTCGTGCAGAAAATGAGTGGTTTTCTCACATGCACGCTAGTATTCATTCCTATCCTCTGAAATTCTCTGCACATGGTTCAACCTGAAATCTGTTGGAAAGAGCCTTGGTTGACGATATGTGTCAGTTGAAGCACAATAGAGTCCCTGTTCTGCCGTACAATTCGTCGGAGACGTCGCCGATTATTCTGTTGGAAAACTGTGTTCGAACTGCAGTTACGTCTTCTAGAGAAGGATTGTGGGTTCTGATTCCAACTTCTGAAAACCTTTGATATGATTGCTTTTGAGAACCCAGTGAGATTTGCTGTCTTCGAAATCGAGCCCCTGCTAAATGGGCACCAACAATAAGCCCTTTTTCAAATGAAAGATCTGTAGTTTGCTATGCTTGTATACCGCTGACTGCTATGTGAGATTATATTTCATTTTTAAAATTATGCACAAATTTGGGGAGATCACAGATAGTATACAAAATTTTAGCATCAATTTCTTCAGTGTCATAGCTGGGTAATTTATTAGAAACCTCGTTTGTTTCAAAATGCACTATGCGCAGTTACATTTTATGCATAATCCACAAAATATTATTTTTAATTTAAAAATTTTAAATTCATAGCTTTTTACAGAAGTTATAAAAATAAGCTTTTTTCTCTTTTATATGTATACATACTTAAGGTACATAAAATGGAAATATTTAATTAATTAATTCCTGCGCTTCAGCTGGAGAGAGCTTAATTTTAAAGCAATTATTGTAATAAATTTTTTAAAAATTGTTTTATTAAAAATGTTCAGGGCATTAATACTGTCTCGTGTTCATTGATATTGAAAGTTTAGAGCTGGAAACATCCCAAAGTCTCATCACATGTATGTACATTCACATAAAAGTGAAACGAAAAAAAACATTTATATATATATACAGGGAGTATATTTTAAATTCGTATTATATTATAACTTTCAAAATAAATTCTTGATGGGAAAATTTAAATAAGTAAGAGAATAAATAAAACATTATATTTAATGCGCACAATAATAGAAATAAGTTTTAAACACAAATTATAGATCAAATTAGAAGACGGAGCTAAGAAAGTTACAAACAGGGTGGAAAAAGAGTATCAGATTCGATCTCAAGACCCAAAAAGACCACACTTCGCTACCCTCGGCTTTACCACCACGCTATCGCCATACTAACATGATCAGCAATTTGGGCTTAAATAAATTATCAAATAAATGAATTCATAAAACTAAATTTTTTGGTCCTACTTCAGTGTGCTATCCTCTAAAAAATTTACCAGAGTTTGTTCTTCATCTTCTAGAACATACCTTACAAAAATTTTTTTAAAGCGGCGTTCCAATTGAAGTTAAACGGACTGCTAAAAATATATTCCATGTGCTTACAGATATATGTTAGCCAAAAAGGTATATTTGTAAATAGAGAAATACAAATTTAACATACTCTTTAACGCAGTGGAATATTTAAAAGGATATTAAATTTAATTCATAATTAAAGTTTTTAATTTTTCCTGTTTCAAAAGAAAAAAAAATAACAAATCTTTTCATGCCATATCTGATTTGCTATAGCAGTTTGATATAGTCAGACGTTCATTATCGTTAAAGGTAAATGTGTATGCAGAACTAGGAAATAATTTTCAGAACAAATTTTCCTATTTCATGAATTTGGTATTATATTTTTTGCGCCTGATTTCCTTGACAGTAATCACTGCTCCCTGCAAACTAGTACTGTAGTTGCAGTTATCTTATTTTTCTTATCTTTTTTAACTAAATTCAGCTGATTGCTGGCTTTTTAGTACGCAGATTTCTCGCTATAGTGTTAATTCAGAAATAAGCATTTTTTAGCAAAACATTCTTTTCCTGAGCCAGCGTTCATCGCTACTTCTGCCGCCAATAGTTTTTGGTGACAGCACCTGATTGCTCCTTTTTTACCACGTGATCCAACGCTTCCGCAGACCTAAGGAAAGAAGTTGAACATGTCGAACTTCATCCGTTCCGTTATCCGTCGACGGACAGCAGATGTCAATCAAAATGAATTCGCTCGCTGATTGGAGAAACGCATACGCACTAGCGGAAACTGGCCTTAACCTTTGCCGAACGTAGATCTGAATATCGCGATTTCGCCTAAACGCTTGATCTTAGTTTTTTCCATCTGATTTGTGCAACCCTAGAATTTCATTCATACGCGATTTAGCACTTATTCATCAATAGCGAACGCTTGCTGAAATAAGTTCTTGGCCAGAAGTACAGAAAAGTTTCTCGCCACAAATCGTACAAATTGCAAAAGCAATTGGCGACAAAAGAATTTCGGACATGAAAGGAGCACTAAAAGAATTAATTGAGAAAGGACGAGTAAAGAAATAGATGATTCAATCACACCTGTCAGCAGCGAAAGTACTGATAATGAAGAAGATAAGAAGTCGTTTTAAGAAGTCGAACGAATTGTTAAAAAAAGAACATGAACTGCTTAATTTTGCAATTGAGATTGAACCAAAGAAAAAAAAGGACACTTTCTGAAAGAGAAACTGAAAAACTTTGTGCTCCTTTCCACGAAAATTAATGCGAAGAGTTGCGTAGGTCATTGCCCCAAACAAAATTACCAGCTTCGAAATAAATAATTAATTAAATAAAATAAATAAAAAAATCTGAAAGCTTTCAAATTTTATGTTACTCTCAAAGAGGCGTTTTTTTAGAGGGGTATAGTACCTTTATTTATTAAAGATCACGTTCTTGGCACTCATACCACATAAAATTCAATTCAAAAGCATTATCCTAAAATATTTAAAAACAACATACCTTTAGAATTTCCGATAAATAGTCTCGCGCGCTGGAGATAAAAATGCTTTTTCCGTACAGTGTTGCCATTGCCAGCTTTGAAATCGTTGAGTTTGTTAATCAAAAGTCAATGTTTTACAAAATATGAAATAGGTAATAAAACAAATCCCAAATTTGGGCTTCCAGATACCAATATTCGAGTGGAGGTCTACGTTATTCAAAATTTCATGTCTCTAGTACCGTTGTTTTTTCAACCAATGCAAAATATCAAAAGGAAATTAAATCCTTCTGGGCAAACTGCCCCTTTGAGCTAAAAAATATTTTAAAAAATTATCATGTAATTATTAGGCAGTAATAAAAATCCTTTTAATTAAAAATAATATTTAGTTTGTTTAAATTATGCATAATTTCTTAATCTGAATTATAATTTAAGTCATTTTTTTTTCACAGAAGGTTTAATCTGAGGAATGGACTTGTCGTACGCGCAACGCGTTAATGATGCAACCTCCTCGTTCGACAATGGTTTACTGTAATTGTAAACTCAACTCCAATATCTAAACTGTATAAACTCAAAAGGTCAAAACGCAAGAGAAACATGCCGACAAAAATGGAAAATAAAATAGGCAAATCGACAGACAACCTTGTATTCGGCGTAGATTTTGTAAAATCCGAATCGATTTCGAGGACAATTTTTTTTCCGGGGGGGGGGGAGAATTTTTTGCTCCTGATGAAGCGGGATCCGTTTTGCCCTAGAAATCGATTGGGATTTTACAAAATCTACGCCGAATACAAGGTTATCGATTTACCTGTTTTACTTAAACTCAAAAGGTGTTGACAGCGGTAGGTTCTCCCCCCCCCCAACATTACATTTTTTTTTTATGTACTTACATTTGCTTTATTTACATTTTGCTTTATTATTACTATTCAAGTTACATTTTTCGTTTCTAGTCCACATCCCTCGCCTCGAAATGCTGTACACTGCTAAGATGAAATCCGTCCTAGGTAGAACTATTTCGAAATAAATGTCCTCCCACTGAGAAATGTTATGGGAGGGAGGCGGGATATATATATATATATATATGTGTGTAATATTTCAGTTATTCCAACACATCGTGGGTGAATGGTGAGGTTATTCCATTACACGTTTTGGCAGATGGTTGACGAAGCTGGGCTGATTGAACCAAGGAGAAAAAATACGACTCAAGACTTTCACTTTTAACAGCATATCTTTATTTTAATTTAGAGCAGATGATTTTTCCCAGATGAAGTTACTAAAATAACTTATTCAGTAACTGAACTATTAGATACGACTGACTTTAAACTTTAATACGTCATAACGTTCTAACAAAGAAAGAGGAGCATAGCGAAGGCGTTAGCAGGACGAAGGCATCTGTCTAGGAAAACTTATGACGCAGCATTTATATGAGGAGGTTATCTAATAGGCGCGAATGTTCCAGAAGGTACTGGTCTAGGGGAAGATTCTGAATTGCAGAAAATTAATTAAAGGTTGCTAGTTCGCAAAGAACAAAGCCATCGTATTTTTACATCTTTAAAATGTAATAATAAAATGCAAGGAAAAGACGGAGCAGCGTCCATGCATAATAGCTATATAAAATAAAGAAACTTGCAGTCGAGGCGGTTTTAATTCCATTTTTATTTTCCATTTGAGATTTGTGGCCACAATCACTTAGCACTCTAGTCGTGCCTATTCAAGAACATTTTCATTTTGGAAAATATTGCGATAGGAAGCACGCACAACGAAATAGCGAATAAGCAGTGAAAAGAGAGCAACTGAAGTGCTTAAGTTAGCCGATATGGAAGCACACGAAGATGAAAGTTTTGGTTTGAGTTGAAAGTTTCAGTTTCCAATTATTACGTCATCAGCGTTGCGCAGGCCATGCAAAATGGAATGAGCTAGAAATGACGCAGTCCAGAGAATTTATTACGATTTTTAAAACAGAGGGAGATAATTAAAGGGAATTAGGGGTTAATTTAAATTATAATTTTGATTTACATATTTTTTATCTTACATATATATATATAAAGCTAATAAAACTGATATATTAAACAGCATAAAAGATTGCATACATAAATTTTGTCCTGTTTCACAGCAACAATATTAGAAACTAAAGGTAATCATCATTAATTTCCATTGTCTACATGCACAGTACCGGCACACATCATCACGGATATTTTTTAAATACAGCTCTATAAACTGAAGTAAAGTTGCCAAGGTAAAAAGTAAGGTCAAAATTGGTGCAGCATTATTATGTTTGACCGAAAAATTAATAATCAAGCCACAATAAAGGTGAAATATTTCATATTGAAATGTTTTCCTACATTTTCTTTACAGATACACAACTGCGCCATTCAAACTGCGTTTTCTCGAAAGCGCGACGATATATTAGATTTATACATAGCATTGTTCTAATATAGGTATTTTGACACAAAATCGGATATTCCGATTCATCACCGTAATTCCATAAATAACAATGGGAATAAAAACATTAGTATAAAGGAGTATATAAGGTATTTTCTCAGTTCTTCTAACATGCCCTCGTGGTGTAACGGTTAGCACACTCGGCGCGTATTCGAGTGGCTCCAGTCCAGGCGATGGCATTGCTCATTTTTCATGTCTTCTGTTTCAAAATAACTTAATGACTCTACAGTGGCACCCGAACTAAAAAGTGATGGACGATGATTCTTCACCACCAGGATTGGTGATTGGGTCTCCTAATCCCCAGTGGCCCTTTACAAGGGAGAATATATAAGGTATTTTCTACCTCTTTTCAGCATGCCTTCGTGGTGTAATGGTTAGCACAGTCGGCGTGTATTCGAGAGGTCCAGGTTCGAGTCTCGGCGAGGGCGTTGCTCATTTTTCATGTCTTCTACTTCAAAATAACCTAATGGCTGTACAACGTATATACTCCATATATCGAAGGTAGAGTAGGCAACTGAACAAGATTGTACCAAATTACTAACAGTTAATGGGCGTATAAGCAAATACAACAGAAATAAATAAATAAATGTGTGAATGAATCAAATAAATACATAAATAAATAATAAGTTACATTAAATCAATGAATGTGTACATACAACAATGCAGTTACATAAAAATGCAGTAGTAAAGTTGTGCCCGATTGATAGTAATTAAACAGAGGAACTCAGGAATTAAAAAAAAACAGAGGAACTCAGAAATTTAAAAAAAAAACAGAGGAACTCAGGAATTAAAAAAAAAACCAGAGGAATTCAGGAATTAAAAAAAAACAGAGGAACTCAGTAAATAAATTAGGGTAATGATTACATACAATCATGATAGATACGTAATAATCATGACAGATAATAAACAGTGAGGATACTGTGTTTACAAAGATAAGATACAAACACATACTACTATATTACACCCTGACCTCTCGAAATACTAACTAAAATTTTCGACCTCGAAATTGCCTAGCATAAATCCTAGGCCGAGAGATTTTCGCGAATTTTTCCTATTTGCTTCTTGATCGCCGCATGAGCTATACTTTTCTTTTTTTACTCGCAATAAAATTACTATTTTAGAAATAATTTATATACGCATTCTGAACTAGAGGTGGTTCCTTCAAAATTCTTGAAATTTACTTTGAAAAAGACACCATTTAAACAATTCACGTGAAATTAAAGTACAAATTTTCAAGGGTTGATAAAGAACCGAAACAGTCCGAAGATAAGGCAGGAAGAGATTTGGTAAGAGAACAAAGGTACTATTTATTGCAACTCAAGCAGGTTAGTATTACATCTGTTTACCAAGATAAATATGAGTGGGTCTCTCGGAAGTTGAGATAAATAAAGATTCCTTTCAAATATAAGTGATGATTTATTTGTTAGGTGCAACATGTTCAAAAAGCACCATAAAATAAAAACTAAATGTAATTAACTGAAGGAAAAAAATCGCCTGATGTGGACAGGTGATAATATTTCCTTGCACGGCACTGTTTTGCAGCATTTCATTTAAATTTATTTCTTCGAATTTCATTAGAGATATATTTTTCATTTCAATCTATTCAGTTCTCACGGTAGGGCAAAAATACATAAAAACTCAAAATATCTTCATTAAAATTATAAAATACAGAAAAACCTAAAACACCAAATACAGTTGAAAAGAATTTTTTTTTTACAGTTAAAATTAAAGTTTCTACACAACAACAAGCAATTCGGCCAAAGGGCAGGAAGATCGATTTTTCGGTGCACAAATATGAAAATAAACTTTTGGCCCCACTTGCCGAAAAGACACTAAAGTTGTGCACCAACTGATTTAATTCACTATTCTGCTACGAGTTTCAAATGAACACAAATTACGACCTCGTTAGTCCTAGTGTCACTTTTAAATTGTTAATAATTCTAGAACTATTGCATGCAGATAAATTAAAGGCATTAAAAACCTGAACCTTTTTTGATCATTGCCATTTTTTAATAGATTATAGATCTTATTATTAAAATCTCATTCAGAAAGTTTACTTTAAATTAATGGATAGAGTCCTGAGCCACTGTATATACTGAAAATTATTTAAAGCAAGATACTAAATTACTACACTTCTTTAAAAACACTAATTTTGAAGACCAAATTTAAGGAGTTAATATGGGTTTCAAGGATGCTCGGCTTTCCTTTTTTGACGCCGGGAAAAGAAGTTTGATGACTCATTTGATGATATTTAATATGAATATAATATTGAAAATATATAATTGAAATATATATATAAATATAATGGTGAATATAATATTGAAAATTTGGCGGTAACAATTTCTTGCGCCACACACTTTCGATTCATCAATGGATGACCCTGACCTGGTTCGAAAACACTTTCTCTCTCTCTCTAGTAAATTAGCTTCAGCTTCAGTCGTAAACCGGTTCGCATCTTAGTCAACTCTATTAATTCTAATAATTCTGTGCAAGCACAGATACGTAAATAAGATGACATCATAACTGGGAAGAAGAAACTTTCAGGCGTTGGCGCAGATTACAGTACACAATTTTATTTCTTGATAACTAATCCTGAGGAAACATATTCTCGTTGATACATCACTATAGGTGCGACAAGTCATATCCAAGTTAAAAGTAACTTTTTAAAAGCTTAAAGCAATTTTACTGAACAATATGGAAACAAAAATTTTAGATGCGTGCTTATTTGCGATTTCGTACGTATTTCAAAGATGCGGTTAACCAACAGTGATAACACACGCCCGCTGCCTCCCCTTAGGTATACTCCTCATAATTAATTTTTAGAAGCGTCAGCTATAGCTCTAAACTAGCTGAATGTTGCACCATTCACATTCCTCTATCTAGCACAAAGTGCTATCACACATACACTACACACATTTAAAATTTCTTTACAGTAATGTTGTAGGTTAATTAAAAGTTTTATTCACTAAATTTGTAAGACCTAGCTTGGATATACAAGTCATTGGTCTTAATTTAAATTTGAATTTTTATATACTTATATATATATATTTGTAGAGGCATTAGGTTATTACGAAGCAGGAGAGGTGAAAAATAAGCAACGCCTTCGCCCGGAATCGAACCACGGACCTCTCGGTTACGCGTCGAGCAGGCAGACCACTACACCACAAAGGCATGCGAAGAAGGCGGGAGAAATGCCTTACATACTTCCCCTTTTTTAAAGGGCGACTGGGGTTTGGGGGACCTAATCGCCAAATCGCGGTGGTGGATTTTTTTTTTATTTCGGGCGCCAGTGTAGAGACATTAGACTTCTACGAAGCAGGAGAGGTGAATTCATTTCAATTCCTGTATGTCCTGTTTCTGTTCTGAATTATTTATAATAATTTTTCTCGATTGAATTTTTCAGTTTCATCCTTACTTATGTGATTTTTCTGCATTGTGATAGCTCGTATCAAATCGCAGATCCAGAATTTAAACAAAGAAATCAAGTTTATAAATACCGATGCTACTATTTCGCAACCGTTTTTTCCGAGTTCGCCTTCCTGCTAGCTATGTGTCGCTTAGCCTCTGCTAGTCATTCTCAATTGTTCTGAAAATGTAAGCTGGACGAAATTGTGGGGGGCATAGCGCCCCCATACATGATGATGTGTTAATCTATTTCTGCATATTAAGTCTTGCTATATTAAGAGATAAAATTATGTGTTGAAATCAACGGCGACTTCTGAAAGCTTTTCTTCACGGTTATGCACACTGTGTATTTACGCAGGAAAGAATCATGAAAATATCTACAGAATTATAATTACATATACATAAAAGGCCTCGCAATAAGAACGATATGATTTTAAAACGAAATAAAATATAAACTGTATCAGTTACAATCAAACATGCTACATTGTTCTGAAGTACAATTTATGGTGTTATGTACTAAATAAAACATCATTTCAGAGTTCACTTGAACTTGGTGCAGATGAGCGAAATTGATGATCCAGTCTTCGATGACTGTACTCGATGTATTCGCGGTTTATTCGCACACCATTGATTTCCAAATAAACGCGGAAAAAGTAATTTAAAGTCATTAAATCACAACTTCTACGAGGCCAGTTGCAGTTGCATTTTGTGAAACTACCCTTCAGGCGAACGTTTTTTGCAATACATCGATTGTGGCGTTAGCAGTGTGACATGCGGCATCGTCTTATTGGAGGCGCGTCCTCCAAATCAATGTCTTCCAAATTTGGCCACAAGACTTTTGCTCTCATCAGTCGGTAATGCTCACAGTCACTGTAACTGCGTCTTCTCCCTCATTTGAGGAGGGGGCGGAAAGGGTCGTAAAGAGTAAAATTCATTTGGAAAATTTCAACGAACAGGTCAAGCGCAAAAAGGCGGTTATATGGACCATTGCTTTCACAAAATACGCGTTGAGTATCCACATGTGACATGCGACGGAGGACGTGGGCACCACCCCTCTACCAATACGGTTAATCGGTATAGCGCCACGCCCACCTTTTCCTATTGCCCAGATACATGATACATAAGAACATACGGTGGCTAGAGATAGATTGCGCAGAAGATACATGTATATTCAGATGCCTAGATGCATGTTACGTAGGAACATGGGGTGCATGGGGTGACGTACACACACTTATGGATATAGGATATATAGGTGCAGAACAAGTTATTTGTTACAAGATGTTAAGAGATATATGATACAAGATGCTGTGGATACAGATATATGCAGATGCCACGATACATGACACGAGGTTCAGAGTGATATAAGTGCCAGGATACATGGTAGAATGTGAGAAATAAGATGCATGTTACAGGATTATGCGGGATATATGTTACAATGCGCAGAAGATACAAAAATTGGCTGATGACAGGATGCATGATACGTAGAACATAAGGTGCAATAGCTGCGTAAGGTGAAAAATATAAGGACACAAATATAAGGACTTAAGAACAGAAGGTTCAAAACGTTGTATATCCACAACGAAACGTTTATTTTCATAAAAATTTTTGGGTAACATCCAAAACTTAAGTCTGAAAAGGTTCAGATTTCAATAATCCCCGAAAAGACTTAATAAAACTTGAACTATTTGATGAATTCTAAACGTAATATTTAATATAAATAATTATACATTATTACCACCACTTGCTCCTGCTTTCAGCGCGCGACTGCATTAGGTTTTGAACATAATTTTATTTTGCATTTGTTCATCATATATAATGATACGTATAATGATTGTATGATCTGCTTTAGTTATGAACTCCAGTATTCTTTATATACCAGTAAGAAATTTTCTAATTACAAATAGCAATTTAATATTATTAGAAAAGTTAGTGTGTCGAATCACTAGGTTTACTTCGGAGTAGGAAACATGAAAAAACAGCGCAGCTGTCGCCTGGATTCGAGCTTCGGACCTCCCAACTGCCAGCCCGACGTGATTCCAATTACACCACGAAGGCAAGCGGCAATAAAAATAAAATTCCTTACATTATTCCCTCACTGAAAAGGAAACTGGGGAGGTAGCCAAATCCAGATGGTGACGGATTATTTCCCACAACATTTAATCGGGTGTTACTTACAGAGTTTAACCGGCTTTTCGAAGCAGATTAAGTTCGGTTATTTTAATACGGCAAAGCATACGGGAGTTATATCTGCTTAAGAAGAGGGATGCCTTTGGTAGGGACTTGCCAAGGGAAATTGTTTCGTGTTCACGTCACACACATGGAAAACTACGAAAACGATCCGCGGAACCATCCCGTTTGCCTCGGATCTAACGTTCGGTATTCGATGGTCTTAAACACTCGACCACAGTGGTGAGGCGTTCCGAAGTACGAAACACGGAAATCACCTATGTCTTTGCCAGGATTCAAACTCTGTAGTTCTCGATTGCTAGCCGAACCTGCTTTGCAATTCCATCGTGGAGGCCCGCGGTATGAAACGAGAAAATTCCTTACAAACCTAACATAATTATCTTCTTAAAGTCATAATATAACCAACCTACCAGAAACAAAAGACTTACCTGGGCCTTTTAATTAACTTTAATTAAGAAAACACAATTAAAAGAAGAACTAAAGATAAAACATTACATTTAAGGGCGTTAGAATTATACATTTAAGTTACTCAAGATTTGAAGTAAATCTCGGGTAACTTAAATGTATAATTCTAACGTCCTTAAATGTAATGTTTTATCTTTATTTAAGTTTGTTTAAGTATTATTTAAGTATTTATTTAAGTTACCCGAGATTTGAAGTAAATCTCGGGGATCATCATGCTTAGTTCGTGATCCAGTACATCGACTGAAGGCTATAGCAAAGAATATGTACTGTTAAGAAGGAAAACTTCACAGAAGCAGAAGTGGCTCCCTTCTAACGAAAAGGGAAACAACTGCGCATGCGTGAAACATCTGTCGCCAAAAAGCGCCAAAGCTCGAAGCTGAATGTCGAAGTTGGTTTGGACAGGTTCGACCGTTACGTTTAGCAAGAGTTTAAACAAAGAATAGGTTCTTTGGTTTCAAGTAGCGATATGGACAATGGAAGTTCAACAGCCAGTGCAAGTGAAACTTCACCTAATATTTCATCATTTCCGAGTTTAAATTATCGCGACAAGTCAAAGAACGATTCATCTTAACCCGTGTTCCTCAATTTCCTATACACGTCTCGGAGGGGGATAATGTCGGCTAGGTACTAAAGAACCGGCATATCACAGAAGGGAAATTCTCGCCAACAGACTCCGTCGCCAAATCCCTTGGCGAATGTTCCCTTTTCTTTGTAGCGGCGTTGCAGACAAAGTGGTTTACATTACGTCTACGGAGCCTTTCCTTCTTTACATAGAGGTTCTTTGGCTATAGTCTGTTTTTGGCCTGTGTTTTTTCCGGCGGCCGCTAGGTGGCGCTCATTGAGCCGTGAGGTTACAATAAGGCAATCTCGAATGTAATGATTGCTGTTTCTTCTTCATTTAATTATGTACCCTTAACTCGCCCATTCACTTGGAAAAAAAAAACGTTACATTACTTTCCATCTCCTATCATAGCTCTGAAACTTGCAATTATATATTAAACTCTTTCCTGTGTCTCTATTATGTAATTATAATTGTCCTTTTTAAATTCTTTATCAGCCAAACTGCTGATACCTCTTTGGAAAAGGCGGCGTAATAAGGATATTGTTCAAAAGATTTGCAGATCTTCCAGAGTCAATCAATCATATTACTGCAGCGAATGCCACAATGGCCTCGTCTGCAAAATAATTTTATATCCGTCTTTTTCCGTATCAACGCAAAATATATTTAACACCTAAAATACCACTCATTCGATTTTTATAAGATGTTAAAAAGCTTCGAAAACACTTCGACCGTCAGACAAAACTCGAAATAAACTTTCCAATCAATAAAACCCGATCCGACAATCCTGGCAGTAAGCAGCAAAACACATCACTAAAATTTCACTCCAGCTTCAAAAGATAATTTTCAATTCAGACAGATCCAATCCAGTCGTAGATCTAGCTCTCTCGTTCACTCCTGTAATCTTCAGCTGAAACTCGGCCATCCTGGAAATACGTGACAATGGAACAGGAGACGGATTTCGTTGAGAGGGTAATGGGTTAGTAAAAGGAAAACGCTCAGAAGAACGTGATTAATGACATTGGTCAACAAAACAACTCTCTAAGTCTATTCTGTGGTTGCCATTTTTCGATTCCGTGCACTATTAGCCGGTAAGAAGGTAATGGTATGAAAGACTTAGTTTAAGAACTCTGGACTTTAAAAAGGTATTCAGGGATAACTTGCCGAAAAGAATTAAGAATAAAACGATAAAATATCGACAGCTTGCGATTTTGGGAAACCCATCAACTTCTCAAAATAGCACAAGAGAATAAAAATATTAGATAGAAAGAGGATCTAATTTTAAATTTGCTTCTAGAAACTCAGCAGTAAGTAAGTAGAAATGTCTTTTCTATAAGCATAGATCAGCAGTAAAAACTAGAAGCAAAGCCATTATTTACAGTAACTGTTGTAGATGTACTGCTTGTTTCTTTGAAGTTTGTTATATAACAACGAAAACGATGCATGAAATGTGTCATGCTTGTTTCTAAAATCAGTTACGGACTTGATTATCTTCAAGAATAAAAGAATGTATTTTCCAAACCATCAACAACTAGCTACCATGCCTTCTATTACAGTACAAAAAGTTTACAAGCAATGTTCTGATTTACATTCTATATAATAATGAGAACTGCGAAAGATTTAAAATTAATTTCAGTTTCATGCCTCTATATAGATGTCATTAAACTGGCATTATACTGAAACCAATCATAAACAGCTGAATAACGTCAACTGCAACTCCCTTCCAAAAAAAGGGAGGGGCAGCTTTTGTTCATTTACGCATACACACATGCTTCAATAACATTTGACCTAACTCCATTTTGGGTTAAAAATATTTAAAAACAAAGTCTCTTTAGAATTTGCGATAGACAGTCTCGTTGGCTGGAGATAAAAATATCTTATTCCGTACAATGTGTTGCCACTGCTCGCTTTGAAATCGTTGAGTCCTTCAATCAAACATTCCTTAAAATTTTACGAAATATTAAGTAGATAATAAAACAAATTCGAAATTCCAGATTCGGACTTCCAGGTACCCAGATTCGAGTGGAGGGCTACGTTAATCAAAATTGGATGGCTATAGGTACCGTTGACTTTTCACAATGCGAGAAATCCACATACATTCGTGCAGATTCTTCATTATTTAATTTCTTTAAATATATACAGAGCGATAATATTTGGTGGCAACAGTTTGAAAAGCGATACATCTGTTTATAGTCATTCGACAGAAAATGTCGTTTCGAGACTAATAGCCATCTGGGCTAACGTCCCTTTGAGTTTAAATATACAGGGTGTTTCAGAGATCATGGGACAAACTTGGAGGGGGGGTGGAACGTACTAAAACATGCATTTTTTGTATAGGAATGTAGAATTTAAAGTGACGAGTTAAGGTATGAACGCAAAAAAACGACACGAGAGTAAAATGTGTTTATGTACAAATTCAACGCAAAGTGCTTCTTTGCAGCATTACAATATTCACAATAAATGTTCAAAAAAGGGAACACTAACAGTAATAGGAACTACAGCTGTGATTGGCAGGCAATGCAGCGGTAGAGGGCGGTAGTGAGCCTGACAAACCAAGATCCGATGCATCAAAGGATCATTCGCAACTCTGATGTCCAACGTGATGGGTCAGTTTACGCACAGGGGAAAAGCTGACATGTGTGACGTTCGTGATCGCATGTGGTTCCAGCATGATAAAGCCCATAACCACGTGCCCATAACCACAGCCCGTAACCACCAGCCCATAACCACGTGCGAGTCCGCAATTACTTGGATGGGACATTTCTGGGCCGATGGATTGGCCGTGGTGGACCAGTTCGATGGCCACCCCGTTCGCCAGATTTATTCAGCTTGGATTTTTTTATGGGACCATCAGAAGAGTATTATTTACGAGACTCCCGTTGACTCACCGGAGGACCTCGTTGCACGACTATCCATTGCGGCTGCAAACGTGCGCGAAATGCCTGTCGTTTTTCAAAATGTTCGTCAATCCCTTCTGCGGCGTTACCAAGCATGTATTACTGCTGGTGGTAGCAATTTTGAACATTTATTATGAATACTGTATTGCTAGATTTTTTTTTTTTTTTTTTTTTTTTTTTTTTTGAGTTCCTGCCTTAACGCGTCACTTTACACTCTACATTCCTATAAAAAAGAGCATGTTTTAGTACGCTCCATCACCCCTCCAAGTTTGTCCCATGATCTCTGAAACACCCTATATATATATATATATAACTTTTTCTCCTCATTTTGAAGTGGAACTGGTCAGAGGGACTGAATTGAATTTGGGCTGCCTCCGAGCATACTCTTGTGTAAAAAGTGACTAGTACATTTAATTAACACACAAAAAATCAGTGGTTTGAGCATTGGCAAGACATAGTTGAAAACTCATACTTCTTGTTTCAAAAACATAAGCATCTGCAGTTGAGACCAGATTAAAATGTCGCAGACAATAATTCATTACTGTCTGGATTTGGTTGACTGTATATCCCGTACTTCTTCCCAGTAGCCGTTTAAGTGGTGGTGGGGATACAAGCGCCCCCCCCAGTGTGTTCTCGTAATATAAATGATCAATTTGAGGTTATATAATTTTTTAGCCCAAAAGGACTATTAATTTCGTTTTTAGATTTCGCGGAGAATCACTGCAAACGGGTTTCTTTTTTCAAATTATTAACAAATATTATCGCCTTGTGTTATATTTAAGGAAATTAAATAATGAAGAGTCTGCATAAATGTATATATGTTTCTTGCATTGTGATAAAACAAAGGTACTTACGGGCCATCGAATTTTGAATAACGTGATCTCCCACCGAATATGGGAACCTGGAAGCCGTAATTTGGAATTAGGAATTTGCTTTATTATTGATTTCATATTTTGTAACAATTTAACGATTTCTTAATTAACAAACTCAACGATTTCAGAGCGAGCAATGGCAACACCGTACGAAAAAAAAAAACATTTTTATCTCCAGTGCGAGAGAGCGTGCATAGGATATGCTTGTTTTAAAATTATTTTACGATATTGCTGTTGAATTGAATTTTATTGGTTAAGTACTAAGAGCATGATATTTAAAAAATAAAGCTAACGCACAAAAAGTCTCTTCGGGCGTAATATAAAATCTGAAAGTTTTCAGATTTTTTAACATTTTTTTTTAGTCCAAAGGGACAATTTGCCCAGAAGGACTATTAATTTCGTTTTGGCATTTTGCGTTGATTCACTAAAAGCGTTGTTTCACTTTCCAACATGTTGCCACCAAATACTATCAACCTGTATTATATTTAAAGAAACTAAATAATGAAGAATCTGCATAAATGTAGGTATGTTTCTCGCACTGTGATAAAACAAGGGTACCGAGAGCCATCCAAGTTTGAATATTAAACATTTCCACTCTACTAAAGGACATCTGGAAGCCTAAATTTTAAATTTGGAATTTGTTTTATTATCGATTTCATATTTTGTAAAAGGTTAACGAATTTTTTATTAACAAACTCAAGGATTTCAAAGTGAGCCATAGCAACGTTGTACAGAAAAAACATATTTATCTCCAGCGCGCGAGGCTGTGCATCTGAAATTCTAAAGATTTGCTCATTTTAAAATCATTTTGCGATATTGTTGTTGAACTGAATTTTATGGTTTAAGTGCGAAGAACATGATATTTAATAAATAAAGTTAACACACGCAATGTTGAAAAAACGCCGCTTTGGACGTAGTTTAAAATCTGAAACCTTCAAAATTCCCCCACCCACCCAGTTTATATTATTCAGATGTTTCTGACTGGTTTCATCACAATGCCATGAGACACACTCCAACATGCGAACGTCCAGCTGGCAAGTAGAAGGTTTACGGCTCAAATCTTCAACTTGCTAGTTAAACATACTAACTACTGGCGAGCAGCTGGTGGATACCGTGTCCAGCCACCGAGAATGAACGCCGTTAACTCCGTGGGGGATACAGACGATGTATGATGTGTCCTGCTTTCAAAAACATAAATCTCTAGAGAGTAGTGTGCAAAGGTCTGGTGGGACTATTCCAAAATTTTTTTATATTAACACTTTCCTAGAAATCTCTGCCTATCATTTAAAAATATTTAAACGAAGGGTATCTTAGATCGTCAGAAATATTGACTGGCTCATGCTTTTAGAAGCAGCACTATCAGAAATTAAAGTATTTTCCAATATCTTTGTAATACACTGTAACACAATCTACCAGCAAACTGGAACTTACTCGAGTTCAATTCCCGCGGAGACTACAGTAGATTGTTTTAATTTTTTTAAAAAACTTTTTTGATTCTACAATATTTTGGTAATTCTTAAGTATGAAATTTTAGTTTGTGGCCACGAAAGTGTTCTTGGCATGCATCACAAGGTTCGAAGTAAAACGGGTAGCGGTAGAGATTCTGAATATAAGTTATCATCAAATGAAAGAAGTACACTGCGCAAAAAATAAAAAAAAAGGTGGGGGAGGGGGCAGTTTTATATCTGCCGTTCTAATGGGCCGATTGACGAAATTAGAAGTAAAACGGGAGATACAGAACTTCCCCCCCTCCCCTCCGCAGTGTACATGTTACCTGGATGCATATAAGCATCCCATACCGCGCCACACACACAAGCAAAAGTCTCTCCTCGTGATTGGGTATGACTTCCAATGACATCCTTCTCTCTACGCTTAGCAACTCCTTGACATTTCTTACCCCCGAGGGTACACCTTCATACCGGTTGTTTACAATTTGATAGCAGAACCGAAAACCTGCGTTATATTTTTGTTGCTATGAGATTATACTTCTTTCAACAGTGTGGTGTGGTGAATTTAATATAAAAAATGTGTGTTTTTTTCCTAACGGGGACATGTATTTTTTCGTGTGTTAACTCCGTAAATGTGCATTAATATTAAGTGCAGAGATTTTTAATAAATGTATTCTTAATTTAAAACCCTTCATATTAAAGGTGTTGTGATTATTAATTCATTATTTCATGTTCATTATATATCCATTCTCTGGAGATGCAGTCTCCAAAAACGTGAGACAAAGTCAGTTTTTCAAAATAGCAAAAACGACATTGGTAGCTAAGGCAATACACAGTAAATTCACAATATTTATAATCAGTCTGAAAAAGTAAAATTTGTTTTTGAAGTTAGACTAATATAGATTTGAAACAGAGAACTAAAGATACGTATTTCAAATTGTATAATATTCAAATTGTATAATATGAATATTGCCCATTTTTTAATGTGTAACATCTTTGGTATCTTTGCATAAAGATAGTGTTTGTCAGAAAAGGAAGTTTTTATTCTTACGCATGTGTATTAAATTCAGCTACAATGCACTTTTTTCTTTCGTTTCGGAAAAAAGAGTATTATAGAAATGACTCGGACATTAACATGAAAATGACATAACATTTGCAAAGGAAATATGTTCTGCAATGTGAAAGGAACAGAATGCAACAAAATTGCAGTGATAATAATAATATACTTACTAGCACACAATGCCTTTATGGCTGGATCGAGATCGTCCTGTTTTGGTTTTTGGACTAAATTCATGAACTCAGCTATTTATATAATCTAAACGCTTAAGATTGCTTCTGATATTAACAGCATCTTTAAAAGATTTTATTATTTTGTTTCATGGAGTACTAAGTCCGTGAAATAGAAAGCCACAAAACAGTAGAACGCTGCAGCTGAATTTTTGCTTTTCAAAGAAAATAAACCATAGTTTTCACGATTCCGTGTCACTCATGCCCATCATTCATCGAAAACAAAACCGTAAGAATCCCACTTAAACGTCATTACGCCAAGAAAGAATGATGTCATCGGAAAGTTGTCCAATAACAAGTACGGATTTTTTTCCTGTGCGCGTGGCGCGATATAGTACTTATATGCTACCTGGATATGTAGTAGTTGTGGTTGCTCCCTCAACTAAGTGCTGACTTCAAGGATTTTGTCTTCCAACAAGACGAGGCATCCCCTCATTGACACATCCCCATTTGGGGGTATGTTTAGGACCTTGTTTACGCACACCCACCACCGCAATCCTTAGTCGAGCTGAAAGAACGCATCAGTGCTGCAGTGCAGACAATTGGCAAAACTATGCTGTAAAATGTATGCAAATCCCCTGGACGTGCGTCGTGTCACCAAAGGAGCACATATTGAACATTTGCAGAAGGTGTGTAAACTTGGCGAGTTTGCGGTTCTTTCCGTATATTTTTCACGCGTGTACGTGTAAATACTTTTGAAAATATAGTTTTTCCAAAATGAATGAGTAGTTTTTGCAAGCCCTGTATTTATCATTTCAAAATGGAATTACACAGCTTTAAAATGATTGATCGTATGCAGACCGACGAAAAAATCTTTTGCAATCCTTAACTTTGTATTCTCATTAAGACATATATTTATTTTGTAAGATTATACTAAATAATACCAAATGCAAATGCATGAGAAGAGACAACTATTTTATGCGAAAATTAACGGGGCAGTAGCCGTTACAGGCGTTGGCCACTACTAAGGCCAGAAGCGGTGGTCAATTTAGTATTATGGAGGCACATCCGGGGGGGGGAGGCACCGTTACCTCCTGTGGGGAAGGGACAGCCAATTTACAACCATGCCTTTCCGGAATGCGTAATGGCAAACCGCACATTGAGTTGATCAAAGTTAACAAATTTCGCTTACTGCGCATGCTCAATAGTGTACCGCTGGCGTGAGAGAAAATACTGGCGAATAAAAATAAACTACCCTACACAAGCCTGTTCGTCACGTAGGCATTAGCGACTCTTTACAATTGCAATACTATGGACACTTTTTTTGTGCTTATTGCACTTGCTTCCGTTTCATTTCATTTTGGCTTATTTTGTTCATAAACATTACGTTTAGTATCAGTTATTTGTAATAATTTCTTTGGCTTTAATTCAGTAATTTAAACTATATATATATCTTAAGTTGTTAAAGTAATTATGAATGGAACGCATGGTAAATAATTGATTGCTTTTATTCCTCAGAAGTACAATCAATAAACAGCATCACGTAATGTTTCCTGTTTTGTAATCATTATTAAACGACAATTTCAGGAGTTTACAATCGATATTTATGCTCTAAGTAATGAAGCAAGGTACAACCTAACAAGTTTTAAAACCCCGCATTGTTTACGTCCAGATAACAGAATATCAACCATATACCATGTTTATCTTCTTTTGAAATGACGCCAAAGTCGTAATTGCGCCAAATTCTCTTCTGGGCAAGCGCAGTGTGCGTAATTCGTTTAGCACTGTTGAACTGAATGTGCTGTCTGCCATTACTCTTCCGAGGATTCAAACCCGTGCCCTTCGGTACGGCAGTCAAAGTAACTATCCACTTCCCCGTCTCGGAGGCGAAATTAACAGATAAAGCGAAGCGAAAACAAACGTTGCGCCATCTGTCGAAGATAACGGTAATAAAGTGTAAAAAAATCTAAGGTATTAAAATTTAAGCATTGGAAAAAAATGGATTGGAATTCCTGTCATTAACTAAAGAAGATAATTTTTTGTAAACATGAAAATCTTCAAGGAAATGTTCACCAACTGAGCAAGGAAATGTTCACCAACAAAGCTTTCTGGATTATTTTGCGGAACCCAAACTATGTCAAAAATGGGGTTAAAAGACTATTAGCTATAGAAGATTTGTTTTATTTACCCGTTTCGAATGTTAATAATCGTATTATTCGATGCGATACTTTAGTTTGACCACTATTTTAGTTTGACTGATATATTATCAAGAAAATAATTAACAGCTAAAACGTCAAAAAATGCTAAATACGGCAATTTTCCATTAGTTTTTTTAATTAGTTATTTCCCTTAAAAATTAATCAATTGTATTGTTTTCAATTACAGATTCATTCACACGCAACTATTGAAAATTCTACTCATAGCCACATTCTTGTTAAGGTTTCCGTTTGAATATGGTCTCTATATATTTTATTTATTTGTTTGTTTAATTGGAAAAATTGAAATTCTTGGTTTTTACCTTCCCATTTTAACACCGTATCTTTGTGAGTCACATATTGTTGAGAAAAACTACAGAAAATTGAAAACGACTGTATGTAATATATAGGTTGATATAATCATTTCAATTAGAATAATGGCTGATACACTTACTTATATATACTATACAATTACAACATAAAAAGTTTCTCTCTATATATATAATATAGGCCTGATATAATCAATTCACAATGCATCGATTTAAAACAGAAGCTAATATCCGAACAGAATAATCTCGCTGTGTAGTAACAGTATGAAACAGAGGCTTAAGCGGATTTGCCATAAATCACTGAAAGGAAAACAAATGAAGGATATAAAAATCATACACCTCTTAGGCAACTATCGGCAAATAGATTTCAGGGCTTACGCTCGCCGGGACGCACCGGATAATAGCGGTATATCCCGTATACTCTTTTCCGCCATTTTGCAGAGTTACAAAACGTTCCACGCTGTGGTCGATCACCAAAGGGATAAAAGAGCATTGGGATTTTGGCTTACGACCGCTCACGGCATTGAGGGTCACTGCAGCGTGGGTAATGGGTCTTTTGAGAGCGCCAGGGGGATGAACGGCGGGGGGTTTGGTAGATCGCAGCCCTAAATCCCCCCAGAAAAGGATGATCCCGCGGTTCACTTCTCGATGGAGCTCGTGTCAAAATGTCACCCCAGTCAAAGCGCCTTAACGGTTCCAGTCTCGGAGATTGGATCGCTCCTTCGTTCCATTCCCAGAGAAGCTTCCTCTTTCTCTCTCTTCTTGGAAATGGGACGGCCACATCGCGAGGGGAAGATTTCGATCCGATTAATCGAAATCGTATCATCCTGTCATCCGGCTTCGCCTCTGCCGCCGAGCGATTTACCTTAATTTGATTCCGCCATCCCTGGCCCCTACCTCCGCCTCTTTCAGCAGTAGTGGCGTTCCAGTTGATGTTATGCCCCATCCACACAGCCTCCTCTACAACAGTGGACAACTCGTCACCAGGGAGGCAGAGAGAAATGTGATGTCCACCCCCTCCCCGCAATTTGATGTTTATTTGTTTGGTCGTAAATGGCAAGGGGGAAAAGGGCAGTGTCTGGTGTCTTCTATTTTTCGCCCACTGGGACCATTTCCAGATCATGATCTAAGTCGTTTGCAATAAAATGTGCTCCAGAGAGGAAGCAGTTGTTGTCAGGCTACTTTTTTATCGCTCAAAAAGGTCGGAAAGAAACTGCAAAACGGCTTTTGCGTGTTTCTAGGGAAGATCTCTACGCATTTAAAGTGAGAAATTTTGTACTGAATTCAAATAAAATGCCATTCAGATGCATGGAAATATCCTAACGCAAAAACCTTCTCCTTAAGAAAACTAGATACATTAAATTATGTTTATTTGTATTAGACCTAATTGGAAACTGGTGTTTATTTCGTTAGATTATAGTCTCATATTTAGAGATGCGACATTTAAATCCTCAAAATTTGTGCAAGATTTGATAATCCAAAGCTTGAAGCTTTGTGCCTTTTTTTCCTGTCAAAGATTTCGAATTTTAATCTAAGAAATCGTTGAAGTTTAAACCCAAGACACGGAAAAGATCAATTTTATTCAAGTCAAATAGAAGCTTTCAGTATAAAAAAAGTGCGGGTTGCAGTTTCATTTGTGCCTTCTTAACTGGTACAAGTGTATTTCTGAGAATCATATTCTTAAATTTGTTTTTCATTAAACTCTGTTTTGAAATCTGGTTTTCATTAAAAACTCTTAATAATAAACAAAAGTTGTTTTTCTTTTTATTCTCACGAAAAGCATCCGAAATTCGAAAAGTCTGAGAACGGTTTAGGATTTGGATTCAGATAAAAAAAAATCAAGATTCTTCCTACTTCTATTTACCTTATGACATTTATGTTTAAGTTTTACTAACGAAATGTTCTTTCTGCCTCATTTCGCCACGAAGTTCGCTCCTTCCAAAATCTTAAATTATAAGAGAGAAAGAGAAAAAAATTATATACGGGAAACGAAGTTAGCTCATCAATGTTCACGTTTACAAAGTGTTAAGTATAGGGAGTAATATAACTGTATAGGGAGTAATAATAATAAAAAAGTAAGTGTTACCTTACTTTTTTATTATTATTACTCCCTATACAGTTCGACCCCCTCATCCGCCACCATGAACGCAAACACGCATGCTCCATTCGGACCGAATTATTCTCAAACTAGGGTGGAAGGATGGAAACTATCTTTCCCTCCACTCTGTCATTCTAGAGAAGAGAAGACTTTCAAGTGACCTTTCACGTTGCAGCAAGCAATAACGCCCCTTTTGGAAGAGTCCATATGCTTTGGCAGAATGCCAGCCAGGGTTGCGTTTGAGACGGTCGAACTATACCATTTATATTTGCGATGTAAATTGACAAAACTATCCCAGTGATGATGATGTCTGGATTTACTCCTGTATCTTCACCTGTAACAATTGTTCTTGTTTGGAGTTGTAAACAATGTTCCAAATATTTGGTTCAACATTTTGCTCTTCCGGCATGTTTATTCTGAAAGATTTTACGAACTGTTATCCCACAAAAGTACTAATTTAGCACTTGAAAACACTAGAAATTACCAAAATGTTAAATTTAATTATTCTTTGCTTTGAAGTTGAGCTTGGCGAGGATATGTGAAGCAATTTAAAATGGAATATTGCTCAAGAATGGTAGCACAACCTGTGCAATCACTGTCTGATGTCTGATGTACATATTTGCTGTCGAGGCGTGAGGAAAAACAACGAGAATTTTCCTGCTGTCATAGGAAATTGCTTCCTAGCATATAACTCCTGTTGTAAGGCCAATGTGTCTAGGCCGCAGACAGCTTGGTTCCAAGAGATCACCTAGCATCCGTCTAACCAGCATACGGTCATCACTGGTATGACACGACGAGAGAGTACGAGACATCAGGACTTTACCATACGATGTTACGGGCACCGTCCCGTGATGCTACTGATCCAGTGACGGAGAAAAACGGCTTTCATCTGGAGAATACAACAGATCCCTGTTCCGCTCTCCAATGAACTCTAGCTTGACACCACCAAACTCGCACATGCTGCTTATTTGGAGTTAGTGGTGTGTCCGCTACCCAGAATCTGACTGGGATCTATCAATAAAGTAGCTGACTTGTCACAGTTTGCTTTGTCACTCTGGTCATACTAAGGGTCCCACAGCAATATCCCACAGCACAACTGAGGCCTTCCAGCGCTACGTTATCAGCACTAAGCCAACAATAACACATATCTGAAAAACCATCGACACATTAACCTCCATGGGCCAAGATGTGTGCCAGCCATGCTAAACCCTCGCCAGCTTCCCAGTACAGCCCACCACACGATCTTTTCTTTTTTTCCTTTAAATATTCTGATTTTTCAACATTTTTGTTTCCTTGCCATATCTTTTAAATCAAGGTCTCTCTCTAAACCTGTAGAACAAAACACGAGCGCCCTTGTCTGGTCACGTACAGTCTTTTTCATGTTTCAATAAACTTCCGACGCAGCCTCTTGGTGCTTCAGGGAGTTGTTGCCGCTAGATAGGGGAGGGTGCGGGACATACGCCTGTTTACCTATTGTTAGACACCAGGCGTCCCCGTCCTCCGTAAGCTGTAACCTATCACTCTTGTCCAATAAAAGCTCGAATGTCTACTGCTGATACAATTCGATTCAGCACAGACATGAGAGGAATACGGCAGTCTTCCCTTGGAGTGGTGGCAAGTGTGGAGCAGGGTGCCTTCTAGAGACAGTACCTTTCGTAAACACTGATGCCAACATTCATGCATAGTGGATATTCCCCTGCCAAGTCTTCCCGCTGCATCGCAAAAAGAAAATCCACCTTCTTCTTGACCTATTAGAAACCTCGTTCAAAATCAAAGTAAAAAATATTTATATAAAAAGTGTTACCTATTACTTTTCTAGAGATATTAGAGTTCCAATTAATTAGTTTAATAGTATTAAAATGGAAATTTTTCCTTTTATCATATAATTTAATTTTACTGTGTTTAATTATAAGTAGGTCAAGATATTCAATACTATCTTGATTAGTATTAGTTTTATTAAGTGTTAAACTATTTGGGTAAATTTTGAATTGTTCTAAAGCAGAATTATTATTGAAAGTTATAATATCATCAATGTATCTAAATGTATTCTCAAATAACTTTAATTCATTCTTATTCAAACTAAGTTGGAATTTATATTCATATGCAAAAAGGAATAAGTTACATATTTGATTAGAACTGTTGGCTCCCATTGGTAATATATATATATATATAAAGTGTACATGACTATTTTTGTTCTGTAATTTAATTATTATTATTATTATTATTATCAGAAATTTTATTTAAGAAAAGATAAAAAAGAACCTGAAAGTTTTCAGATTTTACATTACACCCAAAGGGCATTTTTAACGTTTTGCGTGTTACTTTTATTTCTTAAATATGTTCTTCGCATTCAAACCATAAAATTCAGTTCAACAGCAGTATCACAAAATAATTTGAAAATGAGCATACGTTTAGGATTTCTGATACATGGTCTAGCGCGTTGGAGATAATGTTTTCTTTTTTTTTTCCGTACAGTGTTGCCACTGCTCGTTTTGAAATCGCTGAGTTGCTTGATCATAAATTCGTTAAAGTTTTACAAAATATGAAATAGATAATAAAACAAATTTGAGTTTTCAGATTCCCATATTCGGTGGAGGATTACGTCCTCCGGGAGGGTTCACTCAGGAGAATTCCTGGGAAGTATTGGCTAGGATCTGTACCTAGGCAGTCCCAACCACGAAGTTATATCAGTTGACTTCACTGGACTACCGCCCCCGTTCATTCGGACGTTGGTTCGGGCTTGGCAGGGATCGTACTGGTACTGTCGTGTCCGTTCCTTCGGCTGTTGTGGAGCTAGATGTAGATTCCTTGATAGAGTCCTTGGGGGTTTGAAATCCTCAGTCCCAGTGACGGGACTGACAGGACTGAATGGACAGAGCGCCACTGAGGAGTGAGTGGACAGATTGCCAATACAAATTTATATGTTGCCGAAGGAATGGTGGTGCCTGAAGGCAAACTTGCCACAGCTTGCGTTTTGAGCTCTGTCCGGCAGGGACTGTGGGGTTTGCTCCGCTATGGATGAGGTCTCTAGACCTTGGATAAATCAAACCCCGATAGGTAAGCCCTTTGAGGATACCGGGACGGAGGTTCGGGATCTAGTGCTACCTCCCTTCATAGAAGGCAACGGTGACCCACCAACTGTGCCTCTTTAGAAAAGAGACCACCGCTTCCTGCCTTAGTAGTAGCCAAGGCCTATATACGGCTACAGCCCGCCATTAGAAAACAAAAATTAAATAATACATACCGATAGCAGTACCCTTTTATTTGAAAAGTAATTTGACATAATGTGAAACGAACAACATCGAGGATGGAGGCTAATGCATTTAATTCCTTCATAACGAGGGCTCATCTTCACAATGAACTTATTCTCGTCGCATTTAGCATACTTCAAAGAATGCATCAATACTTACAAATCTAGTATATACACTGCTGTCCAAAAGTTAAGCATAATTGATAATTATGTGAATAAAGAAGGAACTGTAAATCAGAATGGCGGGAAACGTGATATGCGAGTGTAAAATGGTTATAAAATAAGGAAGCAAATCAAAAGAACGATAATAATTAATTTTATTATCCAAAGTAGCAGTTTGAAAGAAAACTGAAAATAGCAAGGATTCACACTTTAAAGAAAAAATGAAAGAAAACATTAAATAAATTACTGATGCTGCAGTTTAATAAAGCCTGTGGTCACCTCTGACAGCAAGGCACGCTGCACAGCGATTTACCATACTTGCTACGAAATGATGAATGAGGGCTCAAACGCTTCCAAGCTTCTTGAAAAGTTCTCTTCAGTTCTGTAACGGAGCTTGGTGGGTGCGAAAGGGCTGCAATTTGTCTCCCGAGCATATCCCATACATGCTCGATAGGATTTAAATCAGGGGAGTTCGCAGGCCACGACATGCGCTGGATGTTTTCCGTTTCAAGGAAGTCATCAACCAGCACCGCTCGGTGACATGGCGCATTATCATCCATGAATATGAAGTCAGGATCGACAGCACTTCGAAACAAGCGAACAAAGGCTCAAGAACTTCGTCTCTGTATCTTTGACCAGCTTCAGACCCCGTGTCAAAGAATTGGAGGTCTGTGCGGCCGTCCATCATGATGCCTGCCCATACCATTACTCCCCTTGATGGAAAATGATGTCTTTCCGATATGTTTTTTGGTTCAAAACGTGTTTTACGTTCTCTCCATATCGTTACCTGACGAGAATCAGTACTCAGACTAAAACGGGACTCGTCACTAAACATGACATTGGCACACTCTCCCACACTCCAATGTTCACGTTTCAAACTCCAGTTCAAACGAGAGCGTTTCTGCGCAGACGTGAGGAGAATGCAAACTGCTGGTCTTCTGGCATACAGGCCAGCATGACTGAGTCTCCTGTAAACAGTTTGTCTCGAAATTCGTATTTCTGTGGCGACTGTGAGCGCCGAACCCAGTGCTCTGGCAGTACTGCCCCTCTGACGTCGCGCACGTATTACCAGATATCGGTCTTGGCGAGGGGTTGTGACTCTTGGTCGACCTGATACTGGTCGTCGGGTAACATCTCCCGTTCTTTGAAACCTCTGCCACAGTCTTGAAATCATAGACTGGTTCACATTCAGAATTCGAGACACTACGGTTTGTGATCGTTCGGATTCCAGCATTACAACGATTCTTCCTTTCGCAAACATCTCCAATTGGCGTCTTTGTGCCATCATTCACCTTGTTTGATAGACAACAACGTTCTTTCGCACACAATTGCCCGAAACTTGTCTGAAATGCCTATGCTGCGTGAATCGGTTTCTCTACGTTCCGACATACGCAGGTGTTTCGCGCAGGACGTAGTCGACTGAAAAGTTTTGCATAAACCCAATGTTTCTTCTTCACCCAATTAATATTCGCAAGAAATTTGGAATAATTTTACGAATGTTTACTCCACGTTTTTCGCATTTTACAATTTATGCTTAACTTTTGGACACCAGTGTATAATGCCAAACTTGGAAAGTTTTGGATTATCTCATTACGTACATTTTACGGAATTCTGTTCAGAATTTCAAATAAAATATTACTTCCGGTTTTTCAATTTCACCCCCAATCTAACGTGCTGTTTCCAATGATTAAAAGTCTTAGACAAAGCCTAGTCCAAAGTCTAGACACTAAACCTTAGTTCCAAAGTCTTAGACACTAAACCTTAGTTCCAAAGTCTTAGACACTAAACCAGAAAAATTTTGGAATATATTTAAATACAGTCTTTCAATAAAAACTGTTTCATACTACAAGTAAAATTCCTTGTCCATTAAAAACTGTTATGGGGTTGCTGGAAAGTACCATTCCCGGTTGTCCAATTTTACCTAAAATTCTAACCAACTCTGTATATGAATGCAGAACGCTTAATTACTGAAAAGAAAAATTTTGGAAGTTTCATATGGACGAAAAAGCCGTCACACGCATACAGGCACACAAACAGAAACACACCATTGTAAAAATAGTCAAAATATGTCGTAGGGACCCTAATAAGTGCTTATTCACTAAAAACTCACTACCGAATTTATGGAGTGACTAACATTACCTCGCTTACCTATGTACATAGGTTGGCAGAAGGTAAAAAAATGTCATGATTACTAATAATTGCATCATAAAGCTAAAATGGAGCACATGTATAACATGTACAATACTAGCTTTTACCCGCGGCTTCGCTCGCGTTGATGTCCTTAAATAAGTTTCAAATCCGCGTGAATTTTAAAAATACACTCCGTAAAATTCCAGTAAATACTACACTTCTTCAATACCTATAAACCGCTGATATTTTGTATTTACCCAAAGTGTATCGCCACGAAATCTATAATGAAACTGCTACGTATATTTCCTAATGACTGAAAAATGTTTGTGAAAAAAAAAAGAGCCAAAAGCCGGAAATCCTGAAGGATTTTAAATAATAAATTAAATTAAACAAATAAAAATTAATAAATGTTACGCTTTCTCGCCTTAATTACTTAACCGATCATCATGAAATTTTCAAGAAATATTTTCGATATATTAAAAAAGGTTATACGCTATAAAATGTTTGCGTGGTTTACGCCACGCACCTGCCACCACCAGACAAACTTTTACACCGGTTAATTTATCGTAATGAAACTTTCAACATTTAATGTTTATACAACGACAATCATTTTAAGCTATAAAACCTTATATACAGTTTACGTTTCAACACATAAATTACGTTTTACAGCCTTTTCTAATATATCAAAAATATTTCTTGAAAATTTCATGACGATCGGTTAAGTAATTAAGGCGTGAAAGCGTAACAAACAAACTCACATTCGCATTTATAATATTAGTTAGGATGATAACATATATAAATAAAAACATATACAAATAATAACACATACAATATGGAACAAAATAATTAACACTCAGCCATAAAGTTGTAGAGACATTAGGTTATTTCGAAGCAGGAGAGATGAAAAATGAGCAATGCCCTCGCCGGAACTCGAACCACGGACCTATCGAATACACACCAAGCGTGCTAACCACTACACCACGAAGGCATACCAAGAAGGCGAGAGAAATACCTTACGTACTCCCCCTTTTAACGAGCGACTAAAGATTAGGGGACCTAATAGCCAAATCCTGCTGGTGAAGAATCATCATTCACCACCTTTTAGTTCGGGCGCCAGTGTAGATATATTAGATTATTTCGAAGCAGGAGAGATGAAAAATAAGCAATGCCCTCGCCGGGACTCGAACCTCGGATCTTTAGATACGCGCCAAGTGTGCTGGCCATTACACCACGAAAGCATGCTAAGAACGAGGAAGAAATACCTTATAAGAGCACTGCGGATTTCTTCCCTTTCCTTGCACCGAAAATTTCTAAAACGACTCTACAGCATTCAATATTTTTATAGAATTACGTTACTTTCCCTTTTTAAATAACCTTTTTAAATAAGGAAGCTGTAGAAATGAGCAGTGCCCTCACCGGGATTCGAACCACGTACCTCTCGAATACGCGCCGAGCATGCTAATCACTACACTACGAAGGCATGCCAAGAAGGCGGGAGAAATACCTTACAAAGTCGCTGAAAATGACGAAAAAAGAGTTAAATTTGGATGATTCCCAAAAGTAAAGATGTTTAAAAAAATATATAAACGTTTTGGTGTCTAAATTAAAATGCGCCCTCGAAATCTGCACCTGAAAAAATACGAATATATTTATTTTCCGAAAATAGAATATCATTCATTTTCTGTTAAAATATTCTTAAAAAAAAAAAAAAAAAAAAAAAAAAAAAAAAAAAAAAAATAATAAAAAAAAAAAAAAAAAAAAAAAAAAAAAAAAAAAAAGTCTACAAGAGTTACGGGACCTGGTTAAGATTTAGGCCACTAAATTACTAGTAAATCGGCCTGGCTTGCTTCAGTCTCACAAACGGGGTGGCTGCATGATCGTTTTCGTGGTTTTCCCCATGTGTAAAGTGAATACGAGCCAGTTTCCCTCGGAAAGTCCTCAACGAAGGCATCCTTCTTGCCTTCCAACGAAGGCATCCTTCAAGACAGCCCACTTGACTTTGTCATAAATAATATTTTCCAGGTTGTTAGATGTCTTTATGTTCTCTTACGCAATACGTTAATTTCAAAATATGTTTTTCAAAGTACTTATATGTTAAGGAAGGAAAAGCTAATTCGCCAAAAAAGAGCGAATAGTTACCAGCTTTGACATCGTAACACAAATCAATCGTTATTACAATCGCGTGATGTTTGCAAAGTTTAACAACTGCTACCATTAAAAAATTACCGTTCTGTTTAAAGGGGGGAAAATATCTTATTGGATCCAAGTATTTTCTAACTGCACATTTAGCATTTCCTCCTACATCATGAAGAAATCCTACATTTAAGAAAGGAGTTAGTTTATAGTTCAGTCATGGGTCTACAGGATTTACCAAACAATGCAATATCTTTTTTTATATGTGTCTTTCGTTTTACAGATATTACCAATAACAAAAAGATTAACTGTTATTAATTGCTTCCTGTATAACTACTTTAAGTGGATTAATTTTTTACACTCCAATTTACCGGTTGCAGATATTATTTTGTGTACTTTGTGTTTCATTTAATGTCATTCAAAACAGACTAATATGAGTTCAATTTCCACTACCAAAATTTGCATGCTTAGACATTGTAAGAGAATCGTCGTACTTAAAAAGACATGCACATATCAGCCTTTCTGTTCCTGACCAATAAAGTGCAGGAATTCAATTCAACGATTTTGGCAACGGTCCGAAATCCTGATTCAAAGCAACACTCTTCACAAACTAACCGAATTCACTCTGAAGCAGCTGGTTGCCACTGCGATTACGACCTCCCATCACAAATGAATCAAATTAGTAAGCGACGAGAGGAGAACAAACAAGTTTAGGACTGTAATGCCGCCACGCGACCTGAAAGACAACAAGACAGACAGAGACGGGGAAGGAAAATTGAACAATGAAAGAGAATGTTACAGTGCTCCACTGCGAGGCAACAGAAACGGTTAACAGTAATCGTAGGAAGACTTCAAATGTTCAATGTATTCTCAGACTCTTGCCATTAAAGAATTACCATTCTGTTTAAAGGGAAAAAGTCTTAATGGATCCAGAAATTTTCCAACTTCACATCTAGCATTTTCTCCTACATTATTTCTCCTGAAGTCAATATGTACAGGACATTAGACATATCGGACCATTACACATGAAACATCAACTGAGCTTTCGCTGAGATTCGAACCACGGATTTTGCAGCTGCCAGATGGATACCCTAACCACTTACACCGCGACAGTACGCAAGGGGGAATGCAAATTCACTTTATAATCGCAAGAGAGAACACAATATTCCCTTACTTATTACGGATGGGTGAAGTAGTTGACTGAATCCAGGTGTAACAGATGAACATACTGTGCATATTATATATATGTGGGAAATCAGAAACGCCAGCGAGGTGACGTCATCTGCCGCCACCCAGCGCAGTGCAAAACAGCTCAGACGAGTACCAGAGGTGGTGTGGAGCAGACGAGTTCCAAACGTGGACGAGAACAGACGTGTTCTCAGTTGACTTGCCTTCCAGGAAGTTTGAGGAGGAATGATGTCCCAGTGGTGTTATAGAATCCACCAGCATATGTGAATTCTGATCTTGTTCCCGAGATTCAACAAGATAAGCCTAATTGTGAACTGTTGATTATTACATGAACAATTCTTGGACTATTCTTAGTCGTGGGGTTATCCTTAGTTATGTCAGTTTATCATGTTATCATCCCATCTTTTATCATCTTTCATTCATACTAGTAATTTCGTAATAAATTCACTTTATACTTATCTCGTGCTCTTGATCCTGTAATCCTACTTATATAATATATTACTTTATTAAGAAGTAACATTTACCTGATTCCTTCTTTCACAGTTGGAAATTTAGGTACAGTCCAAATGAAATTCACCCGTTTTTTATGATTTATCTTTAAAATTTATATTTTTAAATAATTTTTATAAATTTTTCGAAAAATATTTTGAATTATAACCTATGCAATTTTTACAATCGTCTTAAAGTAGATGTATTTCTAAGCATACTTGCAAAAAATTACAGCTTTTTATTCAATATTTTCGAAGATATACGTGAATTTACATATTGGAGCGTTTTGAAATATGGCATATTTGTTGAAAGCGATAGTAATTAGTAGTGGTAGTAATTAGTAGTAGTTAATAGATAGTGGTTTATGCACTTCGTTAAAGCTATTTGAAAGTAGAACGATGTGGCTTTTTTTCCTCTCCTGCACGATGGAAGGGAGGGAACATATGTTGCCACATATTAAAGAAGTTCGCCATATATTAAGTTCTTGGCTCAAACAGAAAAAAAATCGCCTAGTTATATTTTTGTATTTCTCCGTAAATTTCCAGGCAAATTTTACAAAATTTAATATTTAGGCATAATTTGAGGCGTAGAATCTAAATATGCAAAAAGAATTGGTATGTTATTTCAGAAAAAGTCCGATTTTCCGTCAAAATATCTATATTAGAACGAAGCTATATATAAATCTAATATATATCCTAAGTCGCGCTTTCGAGACATTGAAAACGCAGTTTGAATTTCGTCAATCGGCCCAGTTGAATGGGAGACATAGAAATGCCCCCCCTTTTTTTCCCGCAGTGTATGTATTGCAACACAAGCGAAATTTAATAAAATTTAGACACGAATTTCTGGAAGAATAATTCTTACATTTACAGGCTTCTCGTGATTGTTTAGTTAGAATTGTTGTTGTTGTGATATATCTCACTTGTCTGACAGTAACATCAGAAACAAGTCCAGGAAATTCTTCGCTGCAACGAGTGCAAGACTGGCAACAGCCTTGAGCACCATACAGGTGACAGTACCACTTTGCTCAGTTCTTTCCCCAATTTTGATGGACATCACCCAGGGGGGATGGGGACCGGTCCGAGGATCTCCCACCCCTCTTCCCCTCCCACCAACCTCTGGAGAGGACTTTCGGCTTGCCGCATATTTAGAGCGCCCCCATGCCGCACAGACACTATACATTTACAAAATCCATGCCTTCTTAGAGATTCGAACCCGAGCCCTTCGTACGGCAATCAGCACCGCTAACCACTATCCCGGCTGAGCGGCAGTTAAAATTGTTTCGGTTGTTAATCTGGAATTTTTATAAGGAAAACCATATTAATTTTTTTTTAATTTTTAAATACCTTTTTTTTTTTAAATTTTGGAAGTTTAATGATAAACTCTTCTAAATAACAACTTATAATATAAAGTCTCCAGATTAGAATTCATTTAGTTACTTAAGAACTATTGTCACAGATACATAAAATAGAATTATATTCCAGCAGTCTCGTATCTCTGTGTCAGAATATCATAATTCATACGTGAAACACATTTCTCATTGTGTCTTGGCATTTGTGACTAAGCCAAATTTACTGAATACTCTGCTTATACGTTCTTTGAAGTCAAATTATGGAAATTCATATCTGAAACGTCAGAATAAAAATTCACGAGTTATTCATAGTTTAAACAGCATAATATTATAAGGTATTTCTCCCACCTTCTTTGCATGCCTTCGTGGTGTAGTGTTCAGCACGCTCTATGCGTAACCGATTCCTGACGTGGTGATTGAGCCAAACTTACTGAATGCTGTGCTTATACATCATTTGAAGTCAGATGTAATAATTCCCTGTAAGTACTTAGGCCGTTCTCAGTAATGATCCCACAGAAACTTCTTCACAGATATTTCTACTTCCCATTTCTTTTCAGTAAACGGGTCAGTAAAAATAGTAGCAAGATTAAATGGGGAAAACTAGAAAGAAAAACTGTTGGTTGACTAGACCACATCCAAGAATGTATGTATTAAGAAAGAATTAGTTTAGCTCATAGCTCTTAAAAAAAAGCAAAGGGGTCCACTTTCAGTTTTAAGTTTTACCTCTACAAAAAGTACCCAATTAACAAGTAATATAAAAAATATTTTTTTAAAGTCAATTGCTGCTTTTTTCGCTACATAATAAGACATTACATCCGCTTCATCCAACTCTACAAAACTACAATTCTTAAATTCCATACACTTAAAAAATCCTTAGAGGTCTGTCTTACCGTTGCCACTTAGTTTTGTTAAAGATTACAATCCCATTTATCACAGTCATGTACTATTATTTATAAGTTGTTATAAAATTAATTTTTACAGCACGTGAGAATTCCTAATAAACGGTCATTATTTTGAAGTCTTAATATGTGAAATTTTATATATGTGAAATTTTAAATTTTAGTTATATTTAATATGTGAAGAAACTGTAGTAACGTCAAGTATCATCCACTGCAAGTTTTAAAAAAATGTATTTGAACTTGAGTGGATGAATAAAAATTATTTTATTAACGATTGAAAATTTTAACAAGATATAGGAAGAAATGTGAGGTAATAGTAGGAATTTAAAAAAAAAAAAAGAAAATCTGAAAGGTTTCAGATTTTAAATTACGTCCAAAGGGACATTTTTTCAACATTTTGCGCGTTACCTTTGTTCTTTAAATATCATGTTCTTCGCACTTAAACCATAAAATTCAGTTCAAGAACAATATCACAAAATAATTTTAAATTGAGCATATCTTTAGAATTTCCGTTCCGATACTCCTCACGTGCAGTGGCAACAGTCCTCGCGTGCTGGAGATAAAAATGTTTTTTCTGTACAACGTTGCCATTGCTCGCTTTGAAATCCTTGAATTTCTTAATCAAAAATTCGTTAAAGTTTTACAAAATATGAAATCGATAATAAAACAAATCCCAAAGTCGAAACTTGGGCTTCCAGATGCTCATGTTCGCAGTAGGATTACGTCATTAAAAATTTTATGGCTCTAGGTACCGTTGTTTTATCATAATGCGAGAAACATGCTTAAATATATGCAGATTCTTCATTATTTAATTTCTTTAAATAAAATACAGGCCTGCAAAATTTTGTGGCAACAGTTTGAAAAGTGAATCGGACATTTTTGTGAAACGACACAAAACGCCCAAACGAAAGCAATAGTCCTTCGAGACTGCATCCCTTTGGACTGAAAAAAAAAAAAAAAAATCTGAAAGGTTTCAGATTATAAATTACGTTCAAAGGGGCGTTTTCTTAAACATTTTGCATGTTACTTTTATTTATTGAATATTCATGTTCTTCGCATTTAAACCATAAAACTCAGTTAAAGAACAATATCGCAAAATAATTTTAAACTGAGCCTATCTTTAGAATTTCCTACGCACAGTCTCACGCGCTGCAGATAAAAATGTTTTTTTCTGTACAACGTTGCCATTGCCCGCTTCGAAATCCTCGAGTTTGTTCATTAAAAATTCGTTAAAGTTTTACAAAATATGAAATCGTTAATAAAACAAACTCCAAATTTCAAATTTGGGCTTCCAGATGCCTATATTCGCGGCAGGATAACGGCATTCAAAATTCGATGTTTCTAGGTACCGTCGTTTTATCACAATGCTAGAAACATACATACATTTATGCACATTCTTCATTATTTAATTTCTTTAAATATAATACAGGGCTGAAATATTTTGTGGCAACAGTTTGAAAAGTGATTTAGACTTTTAATGTTTCCGACGCAAAATCGCAAAACGGAAACAATAGTCCTTCAGGGACAAAGCCCCTTTGGACTAAAAAGCTAAGCACGAGCAAAACGTCTAGCAGAAAATTAAAGCAATTTGAAAACTACTGCAATCAAATTTTTAAAATCTGTCACCAAGATAAGCTTATGACCAAGATATGCGTTCTTATGGTTATACGTCTTTCATGGAGGTCATAAATCTGAAATCTTCTAGAATAGCATATCGTTTTTCACCAGTCTTATTTATGCAGAAAATTCAAAATATTGTATTTGCTTTGGAATGAATTATATTTGATTTCATGTAAGCGAAAAAGGTGAACAATCCTGCAAAAATCTGAATACATTTAGATAATCCATTTGCTTTAAATACATCATTTTAGTTGATCTAAGATAATTTGTTTACCAACAGCAGGTTTCTTACTTCTCTTAAAATGGCCCCCTTCATGCTTATGGCATCATTTTTAGAGGTCATAAATTTAAACCTTCTGCGATAGCATATCGCCTTCCACCAGCCTTATTTATGCAAAAAATGCAACATATTATATTTGTTTTGTAACAATCTTTGGTTGCATGTACGCGAAATGGGTGGGCAGTCCTCCAAAAATCAAAGTATATCTCGATATTTCCATTAACGTTAAATGCATCAGTTTAGTTGACCTATGATAATTTTTTATCATTAACAGATTTTCACTTCTCTTAACTTAGTTTTCGTAAATCTTGTCCCTATTCATAGATTTGTTCGTCGAACCAACAGCGTGAAACAACCCATCGGAGATGTCCTTTATGGATGACCCCCTTTCTGGGAGCTCGCCCCCACAAGCGGGACTAGGAGCAATCGAAAATTAATTACGTTAACTGGATAGCAGGAGAGGCGTTGATTTCATCATCGGTAATCCCGGGCCAAAGCCTCGACTCGCACTCATTCAATTACTAACCCCGATCCCGCCCCATTCCGCCCCCTTACCCACCGCGAGCGAACCTCGTTAAGTACCTGGAATGGAGTGGTGCGCCAGGAAAGGCCTGAGCGCGAGCCAGCTTCATTTACATCCGTGGCGCTGTCCTCCTCATCCCTTCTCCAAGACCCCCGAAGACTCGTCGAGAAGGCTTTTGCACAAATGCGTTCTAATTCAGAAAGCTCGAGATCCTTCATTAGATTCCGTTCTTTGATTCTTTCTTTTCCTCCAACCTTCACTCTCTCGTCTGTCTATCGCCTGGTGTAAAGATTGGAGAAAAGGAGTCGGGAAAAGAAAAGGGGTTTATGAGGGAGAGAGTAGTGGTGGTGGTGGTGGCTGGTGTGGGGGAGGAAAAGAAGATTCTGAGGAAGAGGAGTGGCTTACTTTGCATACTGAAGAGGATGGGAATTAAATTTCACAACTCGGGTCCCGGTGCCTTTTATTCCGGACAGATACTTCTCTTCTTTTTACTCTTTTGTGGAACCTAAGAGGGTGCGCTTTAATTTCCCGGGGAATATTTAAATCTTTTTAGACGGGAGGTCGAGAGGATAGCTAAACAAAGGGCGATTTTTTCGCGTCCAAAGGTCATCTAAGACCAACAGACCTCTTCAGCAGATGGGGTCTGCTTTTAAACATCACGCTTCATTCATGTTCCCGCACTCCAAAATGCTCAGACAGGAAGGGGGGGTGAAGGATGTTCCATAAATGAGATTAGCAGCAAGAGGTCAATGCATCTATCTCAATGCACGTAATCAGTTTAGGCAAAAGAGGGCGGAAGCCCGGTTTCTGTAAGTTTTAGATGTTGGAATGCGGACAATTGGTATTGATTTTTGTCCTGTTTGTTCAACAATTAGGTAAAATTTGGATTTGAATGATACTGCAACGAACATTATGCAACAGATACAAAAGAATGGTTTAGAGCAGAGCGAACATCCATGAGGTGACGTACTTAATTATGATTTGACATTCGGGTGAAACTTCAAATAAATTAAACATTGCAGGATTTCATGAATACTGCGGAAGAACTCTAGTAAAGTAGGTTTATTAATCACAAAGGGTAATAATAAAGGATGTTCGAATATAAACAAGAATTTCCATGTTTCGTTATTGCAAATAGTTCATTGTAATCATGACTCATTGGGCCAACACATACAGTTTTTGAACTTGATATGGCTAGCTTCTGTTCCCATCATCCCTGTTAGTTCTAATCAATATGTTGGAGTAGGAAGTTCACAACAGTGTTGAGAAACGAATTGTCATTAGATTTTTCTAAAACAAAGGTTTCTGATTTACTCAGGATTTAGAATTAGTTTGGAGATAAGCGTCTTTCTTAATTAATAGTCTAAAACTGATGTAAATCTTTTAAAGGAGGCTGGCTGAGAGTTGAAAATGAACCATGTGATCGTTAGCCAAGAGCCTTAACTGAAGACAAGCTCATTGCCACTAATGCGCTCTCATTCGAGGTCGATCCATCCAGCAACTGAAGAATCGCTAAGGAACTTTAAATAAATGTTAGTAACAAGGAAACATCAGTTAAAATCGTCTTAAATTGAGAAATTTTAAGAGGGAAAAAATGAAGTCTAATAAGCAAGTTATTGAAGCTGTGCATGAATGGATCAAAATTTAATGGCAAGGTTTTTAATTTTTCAAGCTGGAAAATGTGTACGCTCGTCGTTTCACTATACTGAATAAACAAATTTCATCTAAAAAACTGCTATTTATATCTGAAGCCCATCCTACCGCGTTTATTCGCGTAATAATCGCCCTTTTTTTTGACAATTTTTCATTGTGAAAGTTAAGGCGCGATTTATGGGGGAAATCTACTGCACAATATTGTACACTTTTGACCATTTTTCATAGTGATGTTTCTTAAAGCAGCGATGTGGATGCTTCTTAAAGCATCTTTACTCTCCAAATAATTATGAATTCCTAGAACACAATCTGTATTTAAAACCTTCTCAGTTTATTACAAAATCTTTAATTGCAACTTCATCAATTTATAATTTCAATCTTCAAATTTATACTGATGGCTCCAAATCAGATTCAGGCGTTGGCAGTGCTTATTGTGTATTCCAAAATAATAATATATTAAAACAAAGGTATTTTCGTCTTTATCAAAATAATACGGTCTTCCAAGCAGAACTTTTTGCAATAGAAGAAGCAATAAAGTATGCGAAAGATACTTCACTAACAAGTATCATAATTACTGATAGTGCATCTAGCATCTTTGCAATAATTGGCCATAGCAGATCTCCAATAGTACGTCGCATACATCATCTTCTATCTCTATTTACACTTAATCTCAGACCAAAATTTAAATAGACAAAAGCTCACTCAGGTACAACTGGCAATGAAATGGCAGACCAATTGGCAAAATATGCAGCAAATAATCCTTCACTTCCCCAACATTTTCTACCATATCCTCTGTCATATTTGAATAACCAACTAGAAGACGATCTCAAAACCCTTTGGAAAGAAAAATGGATCTCTGATACGACAGGCAGACGCACCTTTTTATTTATTCCAACTCCTTCAAGAAATCTAATATCTACTGAACGTGCAATCACAATTCTACTCACAGGTCATGGTCCATTTCTTTTCTACCTGCATAGATTTGGATTACATTCTTCAAGCCAATGCATTTGTGGACACGATGGAACAATAGACCATTATCTGTTTCACTGTGAAATTACTAAAGAATTTCATCATAAACCATATAATGCAACATCTGCTCCACTTTGGTTCAAGCAATTTAAGAAAAGTAATATACTTCGTAAAAAATCGTCTTATAACTTATCTATCTTTAAATTGTGACAAACTTATCTATCTTTAAATTGTGACAATCTCAAAGCGCCGTAAATATTTACATGGCTTACTCCCTCCCACTTGGGAACTTCTGTAAACTAAGGATTCATCCTTCCTCAAAACGTCGTGTAATATGAAATCATCATGATTTTCCTGAATTTATTAATGTAGAAAATTTAATTATCCTAATTACGTCTTCTCTAATTTTACTGTCTTCTTAATTGTACATGTTTATATGTCAATTATCTTGACTTCAATTAATTACTACTCAAATATTTTTAATTTAAAGACTACAACTCAAGGACTGTTCTTTTCATATATTCAAGACATACTTTTATGCTCAAGGATTGTTTACCTTTTACCTTTTACTTATCTCTACAGTTACAGACTACTAAATTATTTCTAGACTGATTTATTTTTTTTCTATATTTAGTGTTTTTCTCATTTTTTTTTTAATTTGGCTTATATATTTCTAAATTATATTTGTCTAAATTCTTTAAAATGTATAATGATATTTTATAGTATATAATTTGGTTATTCTTCAAAATTAATATATAAAAATCTGTAAACATAAATTTTTCAACACATGTAACAATTCTCTTAATATTTTTGTTATGAACTTTATTGGAAACAGCCTCTGTATGTCATATGTATATTTGTATATTCATTGTAACTCTGTAAAATTTTATTTCAAATAAATGCCGCTGATAGCGGATGGTGGATAGTTTCCATCAATAGAGCACAAAAGCTGAAAGTCGAAAAGATGGTGCAGCTGCTCTATTGATGGTCTCCTGTCTCCTGCTTCTTAAAGCAGTGGTTTAGAGTGCTGTTTGGTGTAGAAGTTTTAGTAAAATGCATTAAACACTTGTGCTCTACCTGAAATTTGCAGCCCAAACTTTTTCTATGATCAAGCGAGCAACTTTTGCTGGATGAACTGGCGAAACCAGAAGAATAGAATAGAAATGTTTTAGAATAGAAATGAACTGAGTGATGTTAGCACTTCTAGAACATAGAATTTGAAAGAAATAGACCAAACCAAACAGTATTCCTCCTTTATTTTACTACACTTTGTTAATGCACTTTGACCACAAACAGTTGGGACGACATACAGAATTTTTTAAGCACGGTTTACTATTGAAATTACAGTTCTATTGTCTTCGATTGTAGCTGGGTTTTTTTAATTATTATTATTAAAAACTTAACCAATAATGTAAAGCACATTTGTTAAAGTGTTTTGATTTTCGTTAAAGTTTCTCGAACGTTATAAATCTGGATCAAAAGCTCAAATTCTCCTTTCGACACTGCTGAATACTTTGCAAAAATGCAGCATTAGTTTTTAAGCAAACTGAAAAAAAATCAAATTCGAATTAAATACATACGCACGTGATCTTCGAAATTCATTGGGGTTTCCCGCCTTCGTATGTTTCAACTAACTTGAAATTATTTTTAATGATGAAGACAGATAATAATAGCGGGGAAATTTGGAAACTGGGGGTAAGTAGATGCGTAAAGTAAAGCTTGCAGTCACGGCCGAATTTTATTTATTTATTCCCCCCTCTCTCGTTAAGAAACATTTGCTACTAGCTATCCCATAAATTGGCGCAAAAACCGCCTGTTCTTAAAGAATTATATAAGTATCGTTAAAATTCTTGAAATATGTTTGAACCAGCAAGAACATGTAGAGACATTAGGTTATTACGAAGCAGGAGACAGAAAAACAAGCAACGCCTTCGCCGGGAATCGAACCACGGACCTCTCGGTTACGCGCCGAGCATGCAGACCACTACACCACGAAGGCATGCGAAGAAGGCGGAAGAAATACCTTATATACTCCCCCTTTTAAAGGGCGACTGGGGTTTTGGGGACCCAATCGCCAACTCGCGGTGGTGGAGAATCATCATCCACCACCTTTTTAGTTCGGGCGCCAGTGTAGAGACATTAGGTTATTTCGAAGCAGGAGACAGGTAAAATGAAAACCGCCTTCGCCGGGAATCGAACCACGGACCTCTCAGTTACGCGTCGAGCATGCAGACCACTACACCACGAAGGCGTGCGAAGAAGGCGGGAGAAATACCTTACAAACATATCTAGCTAGCAAAAGAATCAGAAAGCTAAGTCGATGCGCGTCCAAGATCAAATCCTGACTCAGAATAATCAGGTTTCCATTTCCGATTTAGTATTTTTATACGCTTCAATAGACGTCAGCAAGGAGCAGTCACAAAAGCATTCAAAAATCAAAATCGCCTTTTTGATTCAGGCCCTGGATAAATTTTCATTTATAATTAAATTTCGAAGTAGAAATTTTTGTATAATTCTTATCAAGAGTTGGAATTTAAATCGTTTTGAGATATTGATTTAATTTTTATTTAAACGTCAACCGAAACGTACCAAAATTCTTTTTCTTCAATTTTCCTTCTCCGCTTTTTATTTGCATTATGAAAAGTTTTTTTTTTTTTTTTTTTAAGTTAAAGTTTAATTTCTCTTTCTCTAAGTGAATTTGATTTATTTTCTTACATTTCCCTCCCCCTTAATTTCTCTCTGTCTGTCTCTCTCTCTCTCTATATATATATATATCTATATATCCAACTCTCTCTCTCTCTATATATATATATCTATATATCCATCTCTCTCTCTCTCTCTCTCTCTATATATATATATATATATCCATCTCTCTCTCTCTCTCTCGATATATATATATATATATATACACAGTCCA
>KK116726.1:64042-82170 GCA_000611955.2 Stegodyphus mimosarum | reverse complement strand
AAAAATGAAAAATCTGCATAAATGTATGCATGTTTCTCGCATTGTGATAAAACCTAGAGCCATCGAATTTTGAATGACGTAATCCTACTGCGAATATGGGCATCTGGAAGCCCTAATTTTGAATTTGAAATTTGCTTTATTATCGATTTTATGTTTTGTAACATTTCAACGAATTTCTGATTAACAAACTAAATGATTTCAAAGCGAGCAATGGCAACACTGTACGGAAAAAAAAAAACATTTTTATCTCCAGCGCACGAGACTTACGGAAATTCTAAAGATATGTTCATTTTAAAATGATTTTGCGATATTGATTTTGAACTGAATTTGATGGTTTGAGTACGTAGTACATAATATTTAATAAAAAAAGGTAGCACACGAAACGTTAAAAAAACGCGCCTTTGGACGTAATTTAAAATCTGAAATCTTTCAGATTTTTTTTTTTTAAACATTTTATGTGTTACCTTTGTTAAATATCGTGTTCTTCGCACTTAAGCTATAAAATTCAGTTCAAGAGCAATATCTCAAAATAATTTTAAATTGAGCATATCTTTAGAATTTCCGATACACACTCTCACGCGCTGGAGATAAAAATGTTTTTTCACTACTACCTTTCCGTGGCTCACTTTGAAATCCTTGAGTTTGTTCATCAAAAATTCGTTAAAGTTTTACAAAATATGAAATCGATAATTAAAACAAATTCCAAATTTCAAATTTGGACTTCCAGATGCCCGTATTCGCAGTAGGATTACGCCATTCAAAATTGGATGGCTCTAGATACCGTTGTTTTATTACAATGCGAGAAACATACATACATTTATGCACATTCTTCATTATTTAATTTCTTCAAATATAATACAGAGAGATAAAGTTTGATGGCAACAGTTTGAAAAGTGAAACGGACATTCAGAGTGATTCGACGCAAAATAGCAAAACGAAAACAATAGTTCCTCAGGGACAAAGCCCCTTTGGACTAACAAGGAAGTCATGTGGTGTACACATCAGATTTTTTTTATTAAGATGTACTGATATAAATGGTCTACTGAACATGAACAACATTTCGCTGACTAGCTGATCTGTAGGTGGGTCGTGACATGTGATATCGGGTGCGTACTGCGTGGTGAGTAGAAGTCTGGCAAAGAGTAGAGAGATGATTTTGGACTCTAAATATTAAATTTCTGGAGTGATTACATAGTTGAAGTAGCTCTTTATGAATAATAAACTGCATAAATGTTCTATATAAAATGAATTATCGTCACGCTTCCGATGGCGAAAAAAGAAAGAGTAAGAAGCCAATGTAGACAGAAACAAATAAACAAAACAAAAAATTTCTGCACTTAAATATGTTATTAATACAAAAACAGATAATATTGATGTTGAAGTTCAGTCTGAAGCAAAGATTGGTTGAACTGAAAAGTTGGTAAATAGAAGTTGGTGAATATTCTGGAAACCAGAAAGTATAAGCAGAAATTATAGAAAACAATGAACAATGAAAAATAACTGAAGTAATAGAAATGAAAAATACAGAACACATACCATATATTGTGGAGAAAAACCAAAATACAAGTGATGAAGAAGAAATTCAAAATATAGAATATATACCTAGCATCCTTTAATGATACTTTAGTTTTGGAAAATTTGGACATTTCTTTATGGCCTTTAAATTTAGCAACATACATGCAACATTATTTGCTAAAAAATAAACCACCACCAAATATTTCATTTATATATACCGATGAGAATGTAGTAACAGAAGGTGAAAAAACTGTAACTCGGTCATTAAAAGAAAAACGTTTTTATTCGCGGTAAAGCAAATGGTGAAAAAGTTGAACAAAAATGGTTAGTGTACAGTCCAAAAAGTAAAGCAATTTACTGCTATGTTTGCAAGATATTTTCAATCAAATTTTACAGAAGGATACTGGGACTAAAAAAAGGCAAATGTAAGAATACAAGAACACGGATATTCTGCTGATTATAAACATTCTACTAAAATTTTAATAGTGTTGCGAAAACTTCGGCGGTTGTGCCTGTATGTAAGCTTTCCGCATAGCACTAGGGTTGCCATAAATTAGTGTATGGGAGGGTTGCCAGATTGGCGACTTCATCGCCCATTTGGCGACCAAATCGGCGATATCCCATGGTCCAATCGGGAAGCTTCTAGAATAACTTCCTGTCGAGATATTTCTCGAAACGTGTGGAACCTAAGGAAAAGCTTTATAAACCCCTGCGTTTCTGAGAGCCGGCATTATTGTGAGAATTGTGAGAATAGCTGCTTACTGTGAGTTCTAAGCTACGCCAGAGTTTTGTGAACGGAAAGCGATCGAGATAGTGCTTTGCCGTGAAGCTACCTTTACAGTATAGCTTGACAGTGTATTGGTGATCGTTCCACGGTGTTTATTATAAGTTTAGTGTTGCCGTGAAGCTACCTTTACAGTTACAGCCTGAAGCTGTGTCGCTGATTGTTTCAGCGTATTTATTGTAGATTTTCGGCGCTTTTAAAGGTAATTTTGGAACTGTGCTGTAAATAGTGATTCTTGTAAATAAATTGTGCTTTTTATTGTTCTGCATCGTGTTTTCATCGGATACTCTCAAATCCACGAACCCGTATAACGCAACAATAGCAAGAAATTTATTTGAGTTCAAAAACAGTTGTAGAATCATTAGGTTATTTGGAAGCAGAGAAGGTGAAAAAGGAGCAACACCTTCGTCGGCACTCGAACCACGGACCTCTGGAATACGCGCTGAGCGTGCTGACCACTGCACCACGAATGCATGCCAAGAAGGCGGGACAAATACTTTACGTACTCCCCCTTTTAAAGGGCGCCTGGGGATTAGGGAACTCAATCGCCAAATTCTGATGGTGGAGAATCATCATCCACCACCACTTTTAGTTCGAGCGCCACTGTAGAGACATTAGGTGTTTTTTGAAAGCAGGAGACATGAAAGATGAACAATGCCCTCGCCGGGACTCGAACCACGAAGGTTTCGAATACGCGTTGAGCCTGCTGACCACTACACCTAGAAGGCGTGCCAAGAAGGCGGGAGAAATACCTTACATACTCCCACTTTTAAAGGATGATTGGGGATTAGGGGACCCAGTTGCCAAATCTCGGTGGTGGCGAATCGTCATCCACCACCTTTTTTTCTTCGGGCACCACTGTAGAGGCATCAGTGGGTTTTTCTTTTTTTTTTTAGTCCAAAGGGATTTAGTCCCGAAGGACTATTACTTTCGTTTGGGCGTCATGCGTTGTTTCACAAGAAACGGCGTATCACTTTTCAATTTAGTGCTTATGTTTCTTTGTTGGTTATTATTATTATTTTTTTTACGTAGCTTTCTCTTCAGAAATCGTCTGCGTGCGTTGCACGTGAAAATAAAAAGGAATTTTAATTACAGTTCTAAATAAATAGCCAAATAAATGTGAAATTCGTAACAATATTCTCTAAAACTTTAACGAATTTTTCATTAACAAACTCAAAGATTTCAAAGCCAGCAATACCAACGTTGTACAGAAAAACATTTTTATCTCCAGCGCGTGAGAGCGTGTACCGAAATTTCTAAAGATAGGCTCAATTTAAAATTATTTTGCGATATTGCTGTTGAACTGAATTTTACGGTTTAAGTGCGAAGAACATGGTATTTAACAAATAAAGGTAACACACAAAATGTTAAATAAACGCCCCTTTGGACGTAATTAAAATCTGAAACCTTTCAGATTTTTTTTTTTTTAAACCAGTAGAGATGAAAAATGAGCCATGCTCTCGCCAGCACTCGAACCACGGTCCTCTGGAATACGCGTCGATCGTGCTGACCACTACATCACGAAGGCGTGCCAAGAAGGCGGGAGAAATACCTTATACAGTAATTAGAAGAAAAAAACAATATTGAAGAAAAGTACTGCTGCGGGCATAAGAAGTAAAACAATAAAATTTTGGGCTAAAAATTCTCATGCATTTCGTGGCAGTCATGAAATCTTTTATGTTTCTTGTAGTTATTACATAGGAGCTCTAGAATATTTGGCAGAATTTGATGAGTTTTTAGCTTCACATATTACAAAATTTGGCTCAGCTGAAAGAGGCAATGTGAGTTACCTTCATCAACTATTTGCGATGACTTCAATGAAATATTCAACAAAAAATGTTGAAAACATTCGTATTAGAAGTTAAAGCCGGCAAATATTTTTCGATTATAATTGACTCTATCCCTGATATAACACATGTAGACCAGTTAACTTTTATATTGCATATAATATGTATATATATATTTATATTGCGTATCAGATGATATAATCCTAACAGAGAAATTTTTTGGATTTTTACCAATTTAATCCCACACAGGAGAATCATTAGAAAATGAAGTTTTAAAGATCTTTGAAATATTAAGTCTGGATATTTGACACTGTAGAGGAGAAAGCTATGACAATGCGGCAAATATGTCTGCAAAACACAACGGGTTATAAAACCCATTAACAAACACAGCCGAAAAGCCCATTTCGTTCACTGTGCTTCACATTGGTTAAATCTGTTAGTAAGTAGTACTAGTGAATCATGTTTGCAAGAAGCTGCGTATTTTTAATTTATTGGAAAACGTTTATACATTGTTTTCGGCGTTTACAGATAGGTGGAACACTTTAGAAAAAAGAAGTTTAAAAGCAAATAATAAACATTTTATAGTAAAAAGAAAAATGATATACTACTAGGTGTAGAGCTAATGCAGTTAAAGCAAATCGCTCCGGATTCAACGAAATAAAAAAAAAGGCTCTACTTGATATATCTCTAGATGAAACTTAGAAATATTATAAGTTTAATAATTGTAAAAATATTTTGTATTCCGGGAAGCGTAATGGCAGACCGCACATTCAGTTGAACAATGTTAAACGAATTACGCACGCTGCGCATGCTCAGAAGAGAATTTGGCGCAATTACGACTTTGGCGTCATTTTGAAAGAAGATAAATATATAATACGATTGATGTTCTGTTATCTGGACGTAAACAGTTCGATGTTTTAAAACTTCTTAGGTTGTACGTTGCTTCATTACTTAGAGTGTAAATATCGATTGTAAACTCCCCAAATTTACGTTTATGTAGGATTGCAAAACAGAAAGTTGTTTATTGATTGTACTTCTGAGGAATAAAAGTAATCGATTATTTATCATGCGTTCCATTCATAAATACTTTAACAACTTAAGGAATATATCTAGTTTAAATTACTGAATTAAGGCCAAAGAAATTATTACAAATAACTGATACTAAATGTAATTTTTATGAACAAAATAAACCAAAATGAAATGAAACAGAAGCAAGTGCAATAAGTGCAAAAAAAAAAAAATGTCCGTAGTATTGCAATCGTAAAAAGTCGCTAAGGCCTACATGACGAACAGGCTTGTGTAGGGTCGTTTATTTTTATTCGCCAGTATTTTCTCCCACGCCAACGGTACACTATTGAGCATGCGCAGTAAGCGAAATTCGTTAACATTGTTTAACTCAATGTGCGGTTTGCCATTACGCTTTCGGGAAATAGCAAACAAAATTAATAATTTATAATTCCTTTTATTAACAGTTATTCGGGATAAAATTCTCTCCAGAGTAAATGCAAGCAGGATATCCTTACAAGACCCTACTATGCTAATCTCGTTTGAGGCAAATACTTTTGACAATATTTAATTACGCTAATAGTTTAAGAAATTTATTTTCGAAAATAGAAGCGGAGGCATTAAACGAGTCAGAAATAGAAACTTATTCCTATATTAATAAAAGGTCGCGAAAACGGAAAGAATTTTTTGATACAGTTTACCACGATGAAGATGATAAAACTTCATGTAATCAAACCATCGACTTTAAAAAAAATTGCTTGTACGTAATATGTGACAAAATATGTTTTGAACTAAAAGGACGTAGCAAAAGTTACAGAGTCATTAATGAGATTTTTAAAATATTTCATATAAACTCAGATGAAAATGCATCGATTCAATATGAAATGTGAATCTCAATCATTATGAAAAAAATGGTACAGTGAAGACACTGCATACGGTATTTCTCCCGCCTTCTTAGCATGCCTTCGTCGTGTTTTTTTTTCGGCGCGTATTCGACAGGTCCGTGGTTCGAGTTTCGGCGAAGGCATTGCTCATTTTTCATCTCTCCTTCTTCTAAATAACCTAATGGCTCTACAAGTGGCGGCCAAACAAAAAAAGGTGGTGGATGGTGATTCTCCACCACCGGAATTTGGCGATTGTATCCCCTAACCCCAGTCGGCCTTTAAAAAGGGCAGTATATAAGGTATTTCTCCCGCCTTCTACGCATGCCTTCGTGGTGTAGTGGTCAGCACGCTCGCCGCGCATTCCGAGAGATCCGTGGTTTGAGTCCCGGCGAAGGCACTGCTGATTTTTCACCTCTCCTGCTTCTAAATAAACTAATGTCTCTACAACTGATACGAAAGAATTGGACGAGGAATTCTTACAAATTCTATTACATTGTAAAAGCCAAAATTTGACGTTACCATCTGGAGATTTATAAAGATTACAAAAATTGTATACACACTTTCAAACCTGGAAATCATATTACGCATATTTTTAACTTTGCTGTATGGAATGCATCCGGTGAAAGTATCGTTTTCGGTGTTAAAACGCGTAAAAAACTATTTACGAAACTCATTAAATCAACAAAAATTAACCTCTTTAGCTGTACTATACATGAAACAAAATTAGTTGGACAATATTAATGAAGAAGAAATAATTGATAAATTTGCAGAATTGAAATCCAGAAAAAAGAATTTTTGAATTAATTTATAATCATTTTTTTAAAAAGCATGGTTTTCGACATTTAACAGAATAAATTTCGTTTTTTTAATTTATGACACACAAGCAAAAAGTTCCAATTCTATTTATTGTACTAAACATAATCAAACGCATGCTTATAATTATACCAACAATGGTAAGTGTATTTAAAGACTTTTGAAAAACAATATTTTTGTTAATTATGTTGTTGTCGTTACTCATGCCCGCTTGTCTGACAAAGTCAGCCCAAGCCCAAGAGAATTCTCGTATCAAAGAGCGCAAGATTACGCCTGTCGTTGGCAACAGCCTTGAGCACCTAACACGTGACAGTGCGATTTGGCTCAGTTCCGCTCCCAATTTTGATAGAGAGCATTCCCGGGGGGACAGGTCTGAGGATCTCCCACCCTCGGACCCTTCCACCAAACCACATGAGAGGACTTTCGGCTCGCCGCATATTTAGAGTGCCGCCATGCCACATCGACGCTATGCATTTACAAACATCCATGCCTTCTCCGGGATTCGAACCCGAGCCCTTCGGCACGGCAATCAGTGACGCTAACCACTACACCGGTTAGGCTGCTTGCTAATTATTATTAAACTGACTATTTTTTGTTAATTATTATTATATACCTATCATTCATTATTTTGTTCGATAGTTCTCATGAAAATTAATAAACACCCGGGCGTAGGGGCCCGGCACAAAAAATGTCTATAGCCCTAAAATAGATTAATCCATCCCTGATTTCCAGACTGGTAAGTTGAGTTTAAGCCAAGTAGGTATATTTTAAGTGATAATTTTAAGTGATGAATGAGCTTTAAGGCATGAGTTGCCTATTTTAGTTTTTATTGTCAGGGTCACCAATGATATGGCAAAGTTTCACGGATTCGTTTATTCGATTGGTTAGAGAATCAGGGACTTACTTGTCAACCGAGAAGACTTTTCAAAAACTGTATACATTCTAAAAACAATAAAAATGTCAGATATACTTAATACATATATTACTTACATATACTTAGCCTGGAAGATTCCAGACCGGTAAATTTTATACAGAAGCTACAGTAGTAGAAACTGGTAAACTGAACTTCCGTTTCCTCTTAAGAGTTGCTCGGTGTCTGTATTCGAGAAAAGACCATTTTCCGAAGTTAATAAAGTTGCCTTCCTTCGCTTTTCGAGGCTAACCAAAAATTTCGGTGTAGAACAGAAGTAGGCAAAAGCCAGCCTGCAGCCCCAATGCGGCCCTTCTAATTGCTTAATCCGATTTGTTATGAGTATACCGCCCGTATTATTCTGTGCAACGGCGTTTTCATCTCTTTTCAACTGGATTTTCTATGCAAATTGCCAAAATCAACGGCACGAGTGTGCATCTGTTGTTACAGAGTATATGCGCATATATCGGCACATGGCTATATTCGCGATCAACCTAAACTAAGAATACTAGATGTGCTAGATAGCACGTACATTTACCAAAGAATACAGTCTAGCATCTGCCGAAGAATATAGTCTGTATAATATAGTCTATAAGAATACAGCTGAAGAATCACATGCCGAAGAATACAGTCTATGAATATGAATTCACAAAAGAGCATCACTTAAATAAACCTTCAAATCAATATTGGAAAGAATAGATCCAACACCTATTAAAACATTCTGCTTTGTATAATAAACTTTCAAGAACAATAGAATATTGTATCAATCAAAATAAATAATTTCAACAGTTATTTTCATAAACAAATTTCTTTTTGAATCCATTATAAATAATTTTTTTATTATTTATTTCATATATGAAGACCCTCTGAAATTACGACGATTTGAAACACCGAACTTTATGTATGAAATCTTCGAACAAAAGAACTTCAAAATTTTGCATCTCACGAACTTTTGATCTATTGAACTTTCACTGTATTCTGAACTACTGATATTTATTAAAATCAAATTGAAATGTATATCAAAATTTAGCTCAATGTAGCACGTAAATGCAAAGAAGACTGTTAATAATATCTGTTAAAAATATCACTGCATAAAAATATTCTTTGTAAAAAAAGGATCTCAATAAATAATTTCCAGTGGGTGGGTTTTTCAGTTAGGTATCACCTTAGGTCGGAAGCCCTCTCAGTGGTGCAAAATGCAAAAGTCTATAGAATATAGTCTTTAGAGATAGCACCCTCTAGAAGCTTTAATTTAAAAATTGCTCAATGAAATATAAATATTGTGTAGATAAAATGATTGATCAAGAATGGGAGATTAGGAAAAGAATATGTCTTCCCTGAATTTTTATTAAAAAATAAAACAATATACATGTCAGCCATTTGAGGACCAGTAGACGTCAAATGATTGATGATCCTGTTTTGGGTCTATTTTTAATTTTCTTTTAATTCTAATTTTTTATTTATAACTTTAAAATATTTCTGGGATGCTTCGCCCCCACCCCGAATCCCGTCCAGCGAACAACAGGAACATCGCGATATGTTGTCACATGTGCCCATATTATGCACTAAAAAAGAGCTTTTTGTGCCGCGAATAAAAATATTTGCCCACTCCTAATTTTGTAGAGCAATTTTTTTTTAAATCATGCACTATATAAATGTCTTTATATATATATATGATGTACCAAATGTAGTCGTAGCTCAAAGTATCAGACGATAAGTTTAAATAAAAAACAGGATCCATTTATTAATTTCCATGAAAAACAGCAGTTACCAAAATCAGATCCCCGAAGTAAATAAAAAAGAACATTTAATAACTTTTTGTATTGAAGTTTACTCCATCGTTACATTAATGAAAAGACCCCTCGATATAAAGATCAAGATCAAGATAGTACTTTCGGTTCAAGGTGTCAACTACTAATGAGTTTTAACCTATATATCAAGTAAGGCCGGAGGCCGCTCACTTTTGTTTAGATAAATCAGAGGTGCTTAGCATCGCGCCCTTAGGCGAAAGAATGGTCTATGTGGCAAAGTCATACAGGAAGGCAGTCATGAAATTATAAATTGATATACTTTTGTAGATGTAGAAACATTCGAAAAATTTTTGAGCAGGTGCTGGGTGCGCGCTATTTGCAGTGAGGAATTGAGTGTTTGAAATGAACATGAGATAGGGAGAGTAAGTCAGAATCAAATCACGTAACCTGAGGTCGCGTTCTGGTTCGTTGATAAATACTGCTGTATTACTCAAAGTTTTATTAATTTAAGAGTAAATAACTCTTGACCTCTCGATATTCCTTTGCGAGTCCTTTTATAATCTCTGGAAAGGCGGAGCTTCTAAGAAATGACGTCAGTCTCGTCATCCAATCCAATTCGCTTTAAATATTTCCAGAACATTCAATAACTGTACGTGTAGAAAAGGCGGGAAAATCAACTTGACTACGGAGCTGTGAATTTAATTCCACGTGCTTTCAAATAAGAGATCGTCGCCATTAAAGTGAAAAGAAGATGCATTTAGAATTGTGACTGGGGAAAAAACAAAAAGAAAAGACGAAATTTAAGTTAGGTTTTTCAGTGTATTTTTGACTATGGAATTTTATTATTACATATATATATATATATATATATATACGAATGTCTTTATATATATAAAATTTGGAAAGGGGAGAAATCAGTGATACTATTGCCGGAATTCGAACATCCCGACTACCAGCAGGACGTGTTTTCAATTACATCCTGAAGGCATGTGCTCAGAAAGCAGAAAATTCTTTTATTCTCTCAGTTCATTACTAATAATAGTAGCGATTGAATATATAAATGGGAATTATAAGCAAGTACAGGTGCAAGTTGTGTTGAAGTGCAAAAATGCGAAGCGTTCAATCAAAATCAGTATTCCATGGCATCTGTCATTCCTTTTGACTCATCTTTGATTTTTAAGGCTAACTTAATTATTACGAATGCTAAACGTTTTTTAAATTTCATCCGCTGATCGAAATCAGTTATTTTATTCCAGCTGAATATCAATACACTGTAAAAATAAAAGTAAAAAAAGAGAGAGATTTTGAGCAAAGATTTTTTTTTTTTTCTTAACTAATAGCGGGCCTTCAGCCGATTTTAACTTGGCCTCTACTAAGGCCAGAAGTGGTGGTCACTTTATTATGGAGGTACCCAATAGGTGGGCTACCTTTGCCTCCTATGAAGGGACGGACAGTTGCAACCACGCCTTCTCCAGGATTCGAACCCGGGCCCTTTGGTATCGCAGTCAGCTCCCCTAACCACTATACCGTATGGGCGGCAGCTTTTAAGCAAAGATCGAATTGCGATTTTTCATGCATCAAAAAAAAAAAAAAGTTGTAGAAAGGTGCAAAACAATTAATGACCATGTCAAGAATCTGGAAACTTGCTTCTGAAAATAAATGTCAGGGTGGATATTACCCAAATGTTGATTCTTTGAAAAAAAAAAAAAAAAAATTGAGAACGTAAATGCAAAGAGTATGGAGAAAAACACGAAAAACTTAAACATATAGGCATCACAACATATAGGCAACAGAAGCAGTAAACATAACTTTTGATAATACGCATTTCTCCCGAAACACCAGGTAATACGTTTCTGCCACTTCAATACGTTACGCTGGAAGCAATAAACTGTCACGGCGCCGATAATTTTAGTTATCCAATAATTTAAGCATTTAGGGAAAGCAAAACTTCGCAGCCAGGGGATCATACCTACAAGTTTAAAACGCAGTAAGGAAATTATTGAAAAATTCAGAAACTATCTGAACACGCACAATAAAAATTAGGAAGAATATTTTTAGTTTAATGTAGGGTTTTGAAAATAAATTTTGCGCCTTATTCTCTTTTGCTCGTATCATTATGAGACAAATCAAATTCATTAATCACTACTGTTATTAATTAATTATGGAACAGAAAGAACATAACTTTTATGAAGGAAATTTACGTACAGTCTCTCACAAAAGTGATGGGACACTTGTGCTTTACAAAAGGTGTAATAAAATAAATTAAAAAACATGTAAAAATCTTTTGTGGGTGTGATTCATACTTAAATTTAGTAACAATTATTACATAACATACATTTTCTCAAAATATTAATTTAATAAAAATACAATTGTTTAGAACGGAGCAAAAAATGGCTCCATAAATGATGAGACACTTACTTTTCCATCAAATATTTTACTTTTTAAAAGGTTTTAATATTTTGTTGGATTTCCTTTTACTTTTAAAACCTGATTTAATCTTCTTGGGTTGGATTCGACTAATTTTTTTTGTGATTTCTGGAGTGATTTTACACCATTCTTCTTGAAGCACCGATTTTAATTGTTGTTTTGAAGAAATGGTGTGTTTGCGAATTCTTGATTCCAATTCTTGCCAAATATTCTCTCTGGGATTTAAGTCTGGAGATTGTGGTGGTGTTTTTATTATTTCAGGACACTACAGCAGCCTTTTATTATTTCAGGACAGTTATACAGCAGCCAGAGTCTAACGTTCAAAGCAGTGTGCTTGGGGTCATTGTCCTGGTAGAATTTAAAATCGTTATGAAGGTTCAATTTTCGTGCTGAAGATTTCAAATTTTGATTTAATATGCCAATATACTTGTACTGATCCATTATACTGTCAATAAAAACAAGATTACCAACTCCAGCGGACGACATACACCCCCATACCATAACTCCTCCTCCACCATGTTTTACTGTTGGCACCAAGTTCTGTTTACGAAATTATTCCCTGGGTTTTCTCCACATCAAGATTCTACCGTGAGAACCAAATATATTAAATTTACTCTTATCAGCAACTATAACTTCATTCCAGTAATCAGAATTCTTATTTATGATGGATTTTGCGAAAGCCAATCGCAGTATTCTATTCTTTTCACTTACGAAGAAGTTTTTCCTGGCTGCTCTACCGTGATATCCAGTAGATCGAATTACTCTTCTAATATGCTCATGATTAACAATTACTCCATATAATGCTTATAAATCAGCAGCAACTTTAGGAGCACTCATTCTTGGATTTTTTTAATATTTCGAACGATAATTCGCTTTATTCCATTGGATAGCTTTGATGGTCGGCCACGTCTTCTTTTAACCTGAATCATATGATTCTTTTTATATCGTTTAATGATATTGAAAACTGTTGAATCACTCAAGTTAACTGTTTCAGCAGTTTCTCTAATAGATTTTCCACGTTCAATATGCAAATAAATAACTAATTTTCGAATTTCAGGCAAAGTTTCTTTTCATTTAGCATTCATGGCTGCACAGAGCTAAAAAACACAAAAATTCCAAAACAAACTGGAGAGAAATAATGCAGACGATTTTATAAATTATTGCCGATTGCTTTTGAGTAAAAATAAAAACCCCAAAAAATACTTTTATTGCTTACTTCATTTTTGGATAAATATTTGGTGGAAAAGTAAGTGTCCCATCACTTATGTGAGCCATTTTTTGCTCCGTTCTAAACAATCGTATTTTTATTAAATTAATATTTTAATATTTTGAGAAAATGTATGTTATGTAATAATTGTTACTAAATTTAAGTATGAAACACACCCACAAAAAATTTTTTTATGTTGTTTTAATTTATTTTATTACAGTTTCCTTTTGTAAACCACAAGTGTCCCATCACTTTTGTGAGACACTGTACGTTGAGTTTAATGTACAAAAATACTTTGTAAGGTTTTAGTTAAACTAACAAAGTTTTATTTTAATTTAAATCTTTCTATCTCTTCTCTGTTTCAACTTCCCGTTAGAAGAAGCGCGCGTTTTCAGCTTATGCTAATTTGAAGTAGAGCCAAGTACTATTTAAACCAGAGGTAGAAACCTCTCTGTGAGAGAGCTTTTAGTCTCAGATCACGGTCATTCTGTTCGACGTTCGCCTGACCAGCTAGCAGATAATTTCTAAGCCATAGTGCTTACTACGTGATTGCTTACTTAAATAAATTGAAGTGCGTTAGTATTAGTATTTCTTGCTACGCACCATTTAGTTAGAGGCCAACTCCGCGAATTAGCTCTGTGAGCAAAGTTTAATTAAATTTCTATTTAGCTTTAGTTTAAATTTACCTGATTGTTCATTTAGGCCCAAGTGTGGTCCTTTTACTTTCTGTATCCCTCCCGAGTTGGGAAGTGTGTAAATAATATTGCTTTAATAAAAGAGGATTTTAAATCCCTTTCAAGTGCAGTTATTCTTCAGCACAGTATCTACACCAGAACATAGCTGATTTCAGCTCCCTGTTCCAGATCAAGACTTTAGGAATTTAAGGAGTTACTTCAAAATGTTTGCTAAATCTACGCACGGAACACTTAGTCCTGACAACTTTTGGCAAATATATCGATATTACAAACGCTTTGCTTAATTCAACAGTACACTTTAATAATAATAAAAATAGTTTATTCGTATTTACAGAAATATGCACAATAAAAAAAAATTTCTTTATTTTTTACTAGCGGAAATACCCGATGCCAGTTAAATTACCTTGAGCGTAATGTATCTAACAACACAGAAAACGATATCGCTGTAATACTTCTCTAATAACGATGAAAGAAATACGATTCATAGTCATACATTTTTCAATCTGATGCGATATGGAACCCACATAAAAAATTTCGATAGAAAAATAAGCTAATTCTTTCTCATTCTATCGGCAACAATGACACGCAGATTTCAATGATTTTCGTTTTTCTAATCAAATGGTCGTAAAAGCTCAAGTTCCATCCCCATATTTCCCCTATGTTCAATTTTAGTCCATTACATTTGGCAAAAAATTTAATGTAATTGATCAGAAATCAATAAAGCGAACAGACAAACATACGAACAGACAATCTTATTTATAGATATCGATTTTGTAAAATTTACAAATTTTTATTAACAAACTCTACGATTTGAAGGCGAGCAGTAGCAACACTTTTCCAAATAAAGCATTTTTATCTCCAACGCGAGACACTGTTGCCACTCGGGAAAATTGAATGCGAAAATTAGCGCTTTCGGAGTTTTTTAAATTAATATCTCGGCTGATTAAAGTCATACGAAGATGGGAACAGTCGAAATGACTTCCCAAGAACTTTCAGAATCGTGACTAATTATTTAATGTTTGGCAATCATATTTTTTACTTCACTGTAAAACCTAAAAATTTTTTATTAACAAACTCTACGATTTGAAGGCCAGCAGTGGCAACAATTTTCGAAATAAAGTGCTTTTATCTCCAGCGTGCGAAACTGCTGCCACTCAGAAAGAATGAGAGCCAATAATAGTGTTTTCATAGTTTTTAATTAATATCTCTGATTTTAGCTATTTTTTAGTCCAAAGGGGCAACTTGCCCTGTAGGACGGCAAATTTCGTTTTGGCAGTTTGTGTTGGTTTGCTATAAATGTCGTTTCACTTTTCAAATTGTTGCGACCAAATATTAGAGCCCTGTATTATATTTAAACAGATTAAATAATGAAGAATTTGTATAAATGTGTGTCTGTTTTTGGCATTGTGATAAAACAACGATACCAAGGGCCATCAAATCTTGAATAACGTACGTTTCCACCAGAATATGGGCATATGGAAGCCCAAATTTGGAATTTGTTTTATTATCTATTTCGTATTTTTTAAAACTTTAATGAATGTTTGATGAACAAACTCAAAGATTTAAAAGCGACCAATGGCAAAACCATACGGGGTAAAAAAAAATATCTCCAGCGCGCGGAACTGTGTATTGGAAATTCTAAAGATATGCTCATTTTAAAATTATTTTGAGATATTGCTGCTGAACTAAATTTTCTAAATTTTATGGTTTACGAGTAATGTAAAAAAATTTTTTTTTTTTTTTTTTTTTTTTTTTTTTTTTTTTTTTTAAGTGGACGTCGACTTTTCCCAAGACCCAGAAAAGAATTGTAGAAAGTTTAGCGACGATAGCTATAGCAGTGACTCAGTTAATCGCGAACAAACACACAAACATTCTTCTTTATATATATAGATTTTCTTTCTTTATTTATTTAATCCGGGCATTTATCATTTTCAAATGTACGCGAGAAATAGAGCCAGAATGAGCAGAGTGGTTTGAAATTTACATGAATAATTCATGGTGGAGGATTTGCGTAAACATTTCGAGGAGGCAGATATAAAATAAATAAATAAATAAATAAAAAATAAGACTTAATTCAAATAACTAATATGTGATTAAATAAAAATTATATAACGCTTTTTTTAATTGCAGTTCGTATTTATAAAGTAAAAGATGATAGTAACTTAGTAAACGAAATTAAAAAATGAAAATGTAAATAATATAAATTAAGATTTAAAAATGAAACTGCGAAGACATGAAAAAGTATACGCAGTTAGAAAAGAACAATTTCATAGAGATGCAATTTTTAAAAAACAAGCCTTTGTCACCGAAATCTTCTATACTTAATATCAGCTGAAAATCAAGTGATTAATTTTGCAGCATCTTCTGTATCTCGTAATCAAAACATACTTAAAACAGCAATTTAAAATTCAGCAAAAGCAAAAGAAAAGGATGAGTTAAAAGTTTTCGCGCGAAATGTAGAAGAGATAAGGTAAATAAATACGCATAGCCTAAGGTATTGGCAGAGATATATTCCAAAACCGTGATAAATATAAAATAACCTAGATTCTCAACAAAAGTGAAGTAAATAGGATGTAAGACAATTATACGTTAAGCGCCAGAAAAATAAAGATCGGAGCTTTAGCATAAAAGTCTTTTAACAGGTACCTATCACGGCTGAGTTAACTCCTTCCCTCCCCCATCAGCACCCTCCGAACACATCCCCTTAAATGACGTTATGCGCTTCACTTCTTCTCTCCCGATTAACGTCAGTAGCGACGAAGGACCCGTCATCCCTTTACGACACCAGCGACAAGAGGGTTACTAAATCAAACTCACCAACACACCGACACCTACCCAGGGTCTGATTAGACTTTTAAAAAGACTCTCTTCCACGAAATAAACCGGTCAAAAGGCTGCCTCTCTTTCCTTCCCACCCCCTGCCACCGACAGGAGACGCTGATTGGACTGGCGGGGGGTGGCCAGCTTTTCTTGACAAAACTCGAAGACCCCTCGCCGGGTCGAGGAAATTACGCGCTCGCTGATTCCTTCGTCGCTGTCAGAGGCCAGCGGTGGCAAAGACATGTTTTCCCTTGTTGCTCTCGTGTTTACCCAGAGGGGCACTATGTGATCAGACCCCGCCCCCCTGGAGGGGTATTGCATGTGCAGACACACGCCTCTTGTTGTTATTGCGTAATGGGATCTTGCGGGTGGTGGGACGTTAAGAATAAGGGTTGGTGTCAGCAGCAATTAATTTGCATTACCTACGTCTAGGATAATATGGACTCCTGGGGAGTTGTTTGCCGGTTGTCAGTAAGAACACCTTCCGAATCGGCTTTTGAAACTCTTTCCAGCTATACGTAAGAGTTCGTTTCGGCTACGTAACATTTCAGCGTAGGTTTCGAAGGACTTGAAATAAATTAATGCGGACTTCGCAATATTTCACCACTGTCAACAAGGAAAGCGCATATCCCTATCAAATGATGAATAAAAAGGGATTATAGTATTAAATGTACGGGTAATTTATGGCTGTCATTTCTGAAAAATGCTGTAATTCATTTTTTAAATAATTGTTTAAACATGAAAAAAAATCCTTTAATTTATTGTAGTCGGTATAATGCTGACCTGTCGGCATGGTGGTAAGGAAACCGATTGCCACATCCCGGAGGAGGCATGAATGCTTGCTAATATATATAGTGCCTCTGGGCATGACGGGACTCAAACTGCTAACGAGCCTAAATTCTTCTCGAGAGGGTGGTGGTAGGAGAAGGGTTTGTAGACTCTTGGATCAGTCCTCCGGAGGATTTTCCATCAAAATTGGAACTATAATGGCAACAAGGCCTAGGCGAACAACAGATGCACAGTCTTTGCCTCTTTGGAACAATAAAATTCGAGACTTGATCTGGCGGTGGATCAGATGGATTAACAACAACAACAACAACAAACCGCCCATAAGGTATAGCGGTTAGCGATCCTGACTGCCGTTCTGATGGACCCATGCGTAAATCCTGGAGAAGGCTTGAGTGTTTGTAAACTTATAGCGTCCGTGAAGCAATGAACAGTAAAAATAGAATGCGAATCAAAAGTCGAGAGGTTGGCGATAGGGGAGTCTTGAACAGCTTTTCAGGATGTTCTTTCTCAAAACTGCGGTGCAACTGCACAAGAAGTGAGGCAGGACCGTATGGCAATGATGAAATCTGGTGTCCCAACCACTTGACACAATATGTGATAGTATATGCGTCTACAATTAAGTAACTATGAGTATCTAATTGAAAACAGAACAGTAGTCAATAAACAGAAAATGTTTATGGTTAAAAAAAAAAAACTACAGAGGATAAAATAAAAAAGAAATTACAAAAAAAAAAAAAAAAA
>KK116726.1:0-57123 GCA_000611955.2 Stegodyphus mimosarum | reverse complement strand
AAAGATTCTGTTACTCGGCTAAGTGAGCTCAGATTATTTATTCTTATATGTTGGTAAATTGCGCGTTTTTTGCTTTAAAAATGATTTAATGACCGGAAAATAAGGACAACATAGTTGTCCTTATTTTCCGGTTAAGGTTTTAATGCCTTTAATAAATCTGCATGCAAGATTTATAGAATTATCAACAATTTAAAAGTTGTTTAAGTGCGGCTAAGCCTAATTATTATAGCATATATCAGCCATATTTGCTTACATTTGGAAATTAGCAGAATAGTGGATTTGTTGCCAATATAGAGAAACTAAGCTTCACAGCAAAAAAGATAAAGCCTTTTATTATTGCGAATTAAATCATGCTTATTGGAGGAAATAAGTGTTTAAGATTTATTTCGTAATTTTGAATATAGATATTTTGAGATTTTTAGTCCAAAGGGATTTGAATCCCGAAGGACTATTACTTTCGTTTTGGCATTTTGCGTTGTTTCACAAGAAACGGCGCATCACTTTTCAATTTAGTGTTTATGTTTCTTTGTAGGTTATTGAAGTTGTATTGGAATTTTTGGAATTGTAAATAAATAGCCAAATAAATGTGAAATTCGTAACAATATTCTCTAAAACTTTAACGAATTTTTCATTAACAAACTCAAAGATTTCAAAGCCAGCAATACCGACGTTGTACAGAAAAACATTTTTATCTCCAGCGCGTGAGAGCGTGTACCGAAATTTCTAAAGATGTGCTCAATTTAAAATTATTTTGCGATATTGCTGTTAAACTGAATTTTACGGTTTAAGTGCGAAGAACATGGTATTTAATAAATAAAGGTAACACACAAAATGTTAAATAAACGCCCCTTTGGACGTAATTAAAATCTGAAACCTTTCAGATTTTTTTTCTTTTTTTTTGTGTGTGTGTATTTTTGCCTTGTCTCGAGGTGAGAACTGAATCAATTGAATGACAAATACTGAATCGTCTCTGAAAAACTGTTTCATTTTTTATTTGTTTGTTTGTTCAATTTCTTTTATACATCGTTTCATTTTTATTTTAGTATTTGAATAGAACATGTGGCAACGATTAGATAATTCTTCAGTTGATATACAAAATCTTTTGTGCATTCTGAGTTATAAAATGAATGAGATGTAACGCTGTTAAATGAACCTTGCGCCAAAGTGTCGTTACGGTAAACAAATATAGTGAATTTTAAAGAGTGCATTTATTCTATTGTGGTTTATGCGCCATCGACGAGGTAGATTTAATTGAATCCAGTAAGTTTAAACGAAAGGCAGGAAAAATGCGTATAATTTAATATTCCGTACAAGGAAGTCACGTAGTGTGCACATCACATTTTTTTATTTTAACAGTGTTAAAAACACTGACATAGCATTTAAGCGTTTATTTCCAAATTCAAAGACTACCATCCAACAACCCTCTCCGGGAGGAGGCGACGTAACGTCGCCCCCTCCTGGAGAGCGCTGTTGGCTTTCTTACGCTATTACCTTAGAGGCACTGAAATAGCATTTACAGGAACCAATGCTTCATATCTTAATTGGAGTCTGCAGACAATTTTTGAATGGTTGCCAAAAATTTTGAAGCTTTTCGGTTTAATTTCATAATTTTATATCATTACTTAACAGTATTAATCAATTTGAAATTATTTAAATAATTGCTTAACTACGCAAATTTTTGATAACAGATTATTACAATTTTTCTTTCACCGTTTCTCTTCTTTCTGCTTCTCCTTTCTTAACTATAACTGCAATACGTTCATCTAGAACAGCGATCAAAAGTAAATAATAGATCTAAAACTTTTCTCACCAAGGCATGCCATTTTTATCACTCTTTTCCTTAAATCGATGATTCTGTTAAATGGAAAAATGGGGAAACTTTCGTTATAATTTTCCCAACAGTTGTTTTTGTAAAAGAAAATGAATCTAACATCCTCGCAAACTCCAAAACCTCAACCAGTCAAACGGATAAGATTTTGATCGTTATTTATTTTATACATCCACATTAGGGAAACAGCTGCCATTACAATTTAGAACTGTAAATATTAAACAACGTATTTTTCTATTTTTAAATTTCAGTGATATAATTTAATACTAATATTAAATTTAATAATAATTATAAAAAAAATAAAAATTTTACTTTACGCCCAACGAGCATTTTCAACGAGCCCAACGAGCATTTTACGAGCATTTTCAACGTTTTGTGGGTTACTTTTGTTTATTAAATATCATGTTCTTCGCACTTAAACCATAAAATTCAGTTCAACAGCAATATCGCCTAATAATTCTAAAATGAGTATATCTTTAGAATTTCCGATACACAGTCGCGCACGCTGGAGATAATTTTTTTTTTTGGTACAGTGTTGCCATTGCTCGCTATGAAATCGCTGAGTTTGAAAATTAAAATTCGTTAAATGTTTACAAAATATGAAATAGATAATAAAACAAATTCCAAATTTGGGCTTTCAGATGAAAATATTCGGGTGAAACGTACGTTATTCAAACTTTGATGGCTTTAGGAGCGTTGTTTTACAAAAATGCGAGAAACATACATACATTTATGCAGATTTTTCATTATTTAATTTCTTTAAATATAACAAAGGGCGATATTATTTGGTGGCAACAATTTGAAAAGTGAACCGACATTTATAGTGAATCAACGCAAAATACCAAAACAAAATTAATAGCCCTGAAATTAAATATAAGTGATATAATTTAATATATTAGACATTTGTATAGCCATACAACTTAAAGTATTGCGGAAACGCTTAGATTTCAGACATAAAGAATACTATCTGCTTGACGTATTTGTGCAGTAACGTCACAGATAAGGAGAATGATAAGCCTGCCGATTCTTGCAGAGCTGTTCTAAGTTTGGGTGTATGTTAGTAAGAAGCACCACAGTCATAGTGCTTTAAATCCCACTTTTGTTGCTGAGACTAAAAAGGGAAGTGATACATACGGAAACTGGTAGTAAATTTCATAATATATCTGCTTTGGAGGAAAAGATATACGACTACAATGCGCTATTTCAAAATTCTAAAATTTTTATCTAAGCATATTTAATTTAAATTTATTTGCTTCTTTTGGAAATTTAGGAAGACCACAAAGGGAGACTTCGAGCATTACTGCTGGTTCGCTGACCACGGACTGGTAAGAGCTGTTTTAAAAACGGATAGTATATAATGAAAAGGATTACATATGAATGTAGGTCACGATAAAATGCAGACATTTGCATGTGTAACACGATAAATAGAAACAGCCAGTTAAACATTTGGTACCTTAAGTTTTTATGTGTCGTTGTTGCTATTATCCTCATGGATAGTTAGATCACATTCAGATCACTTTCACGAATTTTATCTTGGTCGCTCAAGAGCTAGTGTCTGCCGTTAGCCAAAAAGTTGGGCACCTTATAGGGGGCATTACGAAGTCGCTGCTGCCCGTCCTACAATTCGTCTGAAATGATTGAGAACATCCCATACGGAAAGGATTCAAGGGTGCAGAGTTCAATCTGAATTGGTCAAGAACATGCAGGAGGATGGATTCCAGACTCTTCGCTTCCTTTTTCATATACCAACAACCTTTGAAGAAGATATTTTAAGTGCCCTCATGTCGCAAAGACATTGTACATTTCTTTGCGCAACCAGATAGTACAGTGGTCTTTAGTGACGTTGACTGCCGTACCAATGGACTCGGGTACGAATCCTGCAGAAAGTATAGATGTTTGTAAATGTATAGTATCTGTGCAGCATGAAGACACTCAAAATACACGGCAAATACACAACCAGAACGTCCTGTGGAGCGGTATGATGGAAGGAATCTATCGGAAGTGGTAAGTGGTAGGAATCTATCGGAACTATTTTCCTGGAGTGATCTCCTTTAAAAGCGGGGCTGAGGTGGGCAGAGTCGTATTGTCCCCTATATGGTGACCAAGGTTCATGCTAACAACAGACGCAGGAACCTTGGTGGTTTCTAACTAACAACAGACGCATGAATGTTGGTTAGTTTTATATAATGGCAAGTCTTGAACGCTTTGCCACTATATAAAATTCATGGTCTTCTTCTGATTATGTCAGATAAGTGCGATTAGCCACCACCACAACAACAATAAGAAATTTATAAGCATCTACGCCTTTCCCGGGATTCGAGTCTGGGGCCAGCGATATGGCAGCTGATACATTCAACCACTATAACGATTAAGTTGGCAAGTTTCTATGCAAGAGAGAATATTTATAATCAGAATTAAACTTTGTAGAGTTTCAAATGTTTTGGTAACATACACTTAGTCAAGACTCCTAACCAAGATCGTTACCAACTAAATCTTAAAACGTCTAACAAAGAAAAATGTAAAAGGTAAAATGGTAAATGTGAAAGACAATTCTAACAGAAGGCACTCGCGGTGCTTACAAATCAGCCAGCATTTATGGCGTGAACTTAAAAGCAGAAAAGCTAAATATAAATCTTAATTAGCAGAGTTTTAAGGCTACTCAGTGACATTTAAATGCGAACGTTGGCTCTTAACCTACACCGCCGTGACAACACTATCTGCAAGAATCAAGCAACGCCGTAGACAGGAATGCTTATCGCAGAATAACGGCTACTAACGTGGCCTTCAGCAGGCATAACACGCTTGGAATAAAACACTCTCAAACTCTCACATGCGAGTTAATTCGCATTCTGGCAGGAAAACGGAAAGAAAAAAGTGACAGTATAGATTCGGAACATAAATAACTGGTTAATTAGCATAAATACCTTACAACTTTACTTGTAAGAGTTGTATTGTAATGCTAATATTAAAATGTATTCTTATTGGAAATTAGAAAAAAGAGGGGAATAAGCGATGAAATACGGTATATCCACTAAAATGCTGTAGGGATTTATACTTATTTTAAATAACAAATTTAATTTAATTTTACATACTTTCCTATAAGCCTTCATTTCCCCTAACTGTCAATGCCAGAATATTTAAATTTGATAGCGCGCGTGAAATAACGAAAATTCTACTTCGAGGAGAAAAGGTTTAAATACAGAATTCTAGAAGGGAAAGTTAGCGAGTGTGGGCGAACACCGTACTTTTGTAGCATGAGCTTGTGCTTAACATTTATTGCTCGTTAATGTAGCCTAACAGCTATTAATTTGCTGCCACTAGATTTTCGATGCTCCTTTAGAAAACGGAATAGTCTGAGCCCTGTAGCGTAATTCTATCTTCAAAATTTTTAGTTTAGTTCTTGTTATTTGAGTTACCGCCCGAGTGAGGCGTAGTGTGTTAGCGACAGGCCGACGCATTGTGAATTTTAAAAGAGTTACCAAAGGGTTCTTTTAACCCTTCTCCCGTGTACTTTCTAAACGCATCTCAGCTGTTACACTACAAGTTAGACCAGAGGGTCCTATAAGGTTTAATTCATAATATTTGTAGCAAATAAAATTTAAGCTCAAAACTAGATAAAGAGAAGGAATTTAACAGCTCTGAAATAAATGTGTTTTCGAGTAATCAGTCACCAATGCACTGCAAATATTCCTCGTTTCTCATCTCTAAAAGTTAATTCAGTGTACTGGATTTCTTATTAATCCAGACTGCACGAGATGTACCGGTGTCCGCCGATAACATCGAGGCAAAAACATCGCGGACGAAAACGTCGAGGAGAAAACAACGCAAGGCGAAAACGTCGTGGGAGAAAAACGAAACGAAACGAAAGTAAAGCAAAGAGAAAACATCGCAGTTCTAAAACATCGTGGTACAAAACATTGTCGTCGAAAATAAAGCGGTTCAAAAACTTCGCAGTTTAAAAACATCGCCGTCGAAAATATCGTGGTAAAAAACAAAGAACTTACAAATCATCGCATGACGATAACATCGCAGACATGCATTTTTCAGGCTTTAATAATTGTAAACTTTAATGATTGTTTAATAGCTGTAAAAACTCGCATAACGATTTGTCAGCGCATGATGGAAAGAAGGATAATTTTCACTTTCGTATTTTTTATTAACTAATAAATATTTGCTGAAAATGTAAAATGGAAACTTAAGCACAGAAAATTAACGCAACTTATAGCACTTAATTTCAAACTGGCATAGTTAACTAACAAAGGTCATTAATAAATTATTTTTTTCTAAAGTTTTACTGGTAATTTTTCATGAGAAGCATAACCTAAAAAAGAACAGAGAAAGAAAGATAAGTAACTGTATGAAAGTATCTATAGAAAAATTGCTAAGTTAATTATGATATTATTTTCTTCACTTTTGTTAATCTGATACTCTTATATTTCTTATTTTGTTTAAATTTCTTCTTTTTTAAAAATTTATTTGTTAATCAAAAATATGAAAGTAAAAATTATCCTTCTTTCCACCTTGCTCTCATAAATCATTATGCGAATATCCGTCAACAATTATTAAAGCCTGAAAAACGCAAGTCTCATCGTCATGCGATGATTTGTAGGTACTTTATTTTTTACCATGATATTTTCGCCGGCGACGTTTTTAAATTGCGAAGTTTTTGAACCGCTTTATTTTCGACGACGATATTTTGTATCACGATGTTTTAGAACTGCGATGTTTTCTCTTTGCTTTATCTTCTCCCACGATGTTTTGTACCACGACGTTTTCGCCTTGCGTTGCTTTCTCCGCGACGTTTTCGTCCGCGATGTTTTTGCCGCGATGTTTTCGGCTGTAAACGATGTACCTCGGTAACCTCGAGAGCTTAACTATGATTAGTAATAATCTTAACTTTAAGTTCACTAATAATCTAACTTTAAGTTCACTAATGTTTATTTTATTTTAAAACTTTACTATCATCTCTTATTTTCCACTTCCAGCCAGATTTAACAGGTGAATATGTTTATGCAAATTGTACTTGCTAACGCTTAAGTATTTAAGTTGTGGCTTTTTGCCAAGAAAGAAGGAAGGAGAGAGAGCCCTCTTGCTAAGAGTCTTCACGCGAGCTTGCCATCAGTTACTGTCCGCCTTTGAGGCCAGAAGTTTAACCCTCTGGAAAGTTAAAGACGTATTGTAGTTTTCCGCAGTTTGCGTACTACAGACGTAGTCATTTAAAAGGCCAGTCTTAGTGTTAGTCATCTGTGTACGATATTAAAAGTTAGCTCTTATTTAAATTTTAGTTAGTTAGTAGTCTTATATTCTTTTGCGTTGAGACCACAACTGGTGGGTCTTTGTATCCCGAAGTTCGGGAACGTCTGTAAAGTCGATAAGCAAATAAAGGGGAATTTGCACCCTCTTTGTCTTTGTTGTATCTTCTACACACGCACGAACATAGCTTTTAGTAAGCTCCCTGTTCCTACTCAGGACTACAGTTATGTTTGCGAAATCAATTAAAAGAAACACAAGTCCTGATAATACTACTTGTATTCACTGTCATTTTGATTAATGAACGTTACCTGGAGACCCAGCGAGTAGAAAGGCAGCCCATTTTGGCAAATTTGTTGTTATTGTTCCGAAAGTTGGTAAAAGTACGAACCCCAAAATACTACGAAAGTCCAAGAGCTTGTGTTTCCCTTAGGATGATGAAATTTATCTTTTCGAAGTCAAATATTGTCTCTGAACACAATACAATGCATATTTTTTCTCGAACTGGTAACGTAAATTGGCTGCATTGTGATAGCAAAGACAATGAAGATTTGAGCTAAACAGTTCGGGAGCCGAAAATGTCAAGCAGGAAAAATTAGGATTGCGTCATTAAACATGTTTGTGACGTCAGATGTATTTCTTGATGTAAAAGAAAGACGCAACAGAGCCGAAAACCAGAGAATGAAATGTCTTCTATTTGGCAATCTGATTTAAGAATTTTTGCAAAGAAAGTTTGGTCGGATTTAATTTTTGATCAATAAAACAAGAAACTTCGAGATGCAATTCATTTCGATTTCCAGCCCTGCTCTCTCACCGAAAGGAATAATGGAACAATAACAAAACGATATAGTAGAAGTTCTCTTTCAAGTCAACGACAAACGGAAAAAAAAGGAAAAAAACAAAAGAATAGAAGGAAGAAATCTCGACGTGAAAGACGACATTTGAGAATGAAGAAGCGTTTCGCTCGCACAGCGCAAAATGGGGAAAATGTGGAAGGGAGGGTGGCAGGAAAGGATAAAAACGTGTCTCGGGAAGGGGGGATGGAAGGAATCGTGGGCGGATCAAAATGATAAAAGAAAACACTCCAATCTGAAAAGGACAGAGAAGCGCACTGGGGGGGGGCATGGTTCCAGGGGGCGACAGTGCGACGCTGCTGCGGCAGACAAGTGATATCGAGAAGCGAAAACTGGAGTTTATGCGCGAATGGAGGATTTAGAGGAACACAAAACTGAAAAATGAAAGCTATGCCCTTTTCCTGTCTTCTTTCTCTTCTTCTTCTCCAGATTTTATTTTTTTAATGCGTCGCATTTTATTCCACCAGGATCCAGTGTCTCCGGTACTGCCCCTCGGGATCGCGCGACACAGATGTGACCCGTCGCAGGTGGCACTTTCTGGCCCTGGGATTAGCGGGGATCGGCTCGACAGACGTCCTCCGCCCGCGCCCCCATCTGGAACTTCATTACGGATACTCCTCCTCCCCCCAATACTGTTGCAGCCCCCTCTGGCTTTCCTCATTCCATGCATAATGGCCCGGCGATCTCGCTCTCTTGTCCTTGTAGATCCTTTTTGGAGTGGGGCAGGGGGTTGGTGGAAGGGATTCTTGGTCGAACGCGGTGTTTAATTCCTTCCATGTTCTCCTTCCTCCTCATTTTCGTTTATTGATTTGCGGAAACTCTCACAACTTCGTTCCCCTCATCCCCTCTTCTTCGACGACCAAAATATGATAAATTGGAGGTAATGGAGATTAAGGATTTACCGCGATGTAATTAAAAGTCAGACTGAAAAGAGAAGGATATTTAAATATGGAGTGATAATCGTTAGGATAATTCCGGAAAATTATTGCTCAATGTCAAATAAATAAATTAAGAAAACTGTTTTATGTAATTAAGATTGCATATATCTCTATTTAGATACATTTGTTTAAAAAAAATTAAAGATAAATAAATTATATACGTATGCGCATAAGCAGATAGATGGATAGATAGACAGATAGATAGAGAAATATAGACACATAAATACAGTGATATAAACCTCAGACCAGTTGAAAATCAGCTAAGAGCAGATCGTGCAATTGAGAAAAAAATTAATTTAAAACTAATTACAAAACAAAGCATAATAGATTTAACTAACTAAATTCCATACATAAAATATTCTACCAGTATTGGAAACTGGTAACTATTAAGAGTTACGGCTAATATATGGAATAGGCTAATATTTAGAGTAGGAAAACCCTCTGGGGATGACCAGGTTGTAAGTGACCATGTTCTGAGAATATTAACAAACATCGGTATAAAAAATATCTTCCCCGAGACAAAAAACTTCGCATCTAGAAATCATATGGAACCTTGACTAATAGTTTTGAAGGGAGTTATAGAATTTTAATTTGCAATAGACCCTTAAAACGCCTAGTGATTATCCCTTGCTTTCATTCTAAAACAAAATCTGATGTATACACCACATGACTTTCTTCTACGGAATATTAAATTATACCTATTTTGCATTTCATTTAAACTTATTGGATTGAATTAAATCTACTTCGTCGACAGCGCATAAACAACAATAGAATAAATGCATTCTTTAAAATTCACTATATTTGTTTAGCGACACTCCGGCGCTAGATTCACTTAACATCGTTACACCTCATTCATTTTATAACTCAGAATGTGCAAAAATTATGTGTATCATCTGAGAATTACCTAATCGTTGCCACATGTTCTATTCAAATACTATAATAAATCTAAAACGATGTATAAAAGAAATTAAACAAAAAAAGAGACAGTTTTTCACAGACGATTCAGTATTTCTCATTTAATTAATTCAGTTCTCATTTCGCGACGAGGCAAAAATACATAAAAACTCAAAATATCTATATTAAAAATTACGGAGTAAATCTTAAACACGTACTTACTCGAATAAATTCCAGAATGGATTAAGCGTGATTTAATTCGCAATAATAAAAGAAGGCGTTATCTTTGTTGTTGCGAAGCTTCCTTTCTCTAGATTGGCAACAAATCCACTATTCTGTTAAGTTTCAGATGTAAACAAATGTGGCCGCTATAGCGAAAAAGATAGGTTTAGCCGCACTTAAACAATATTTAAATTCTTGATAATTCTACAGCTATAATATGTAGGTTAACTAAAGCATAAAAGCTTTAACCGGAAGATAAGAACAGCATAATTCAATCATTTTTATAGCAAAAAAATACACAATTTACAAACATATAAAACGAAATTGAGCTATCTGAGCCGAGTAACAGAGTGGAAATATATATATACTTTTGGTGCGGTCGATTACAACCAAAATAGGAGGTGCACATCTACACTGGTGGTCAAAACTTAAGCAACAGCCGGGTTTTTTGCCATAACTCCACGAGAAATCAACTGAGAGACATGAAATGCAGAAACGAAGAAGAGTATTATGTACGTAAAGGGTGACGAAAGCATCGGAGCTGAAAAAGGAATCCAATGCATACGGTATTGAATCAAACAAAAACAAGCTTTATTGAACGCATAGTATCGTGACTCATGAGTGTCTCTCCAAGAGGAAGAACAACAAGCTGATGTTCCTTAATATGGGATATGCCCTCCCCTCACTGCAATGGTTGCTTCGCACCGTCTCCGCATACTCAGAACCAGCTGGTGCAACATTTCTTGCGGTAGGAGTGCCCATTCCTCAATCAACATCTGTTTGAGTTGTTGGGTGTTCTCCGGAGGATGTAAGCGTGCTGCAATGCGTCTCCCCAAAGCATCCCACACATGTTCGATGGGATTTAAATCTGCGGAGTACGCTGGCCAATCCATTCGAGTGATATCTTCACTTTCCAATAATTCCTCAACACCAAGAGTCCGATGTGGCCGTGCATTGTCATCCATAAAAATTAAGTCTGGGCCAATGGCACCTCGGAACAGACGCACATGGGGAAGGAGTACCTCCTCACAATAGCGATCCCCGGTGACAGACCCTCTGTCGAAAACGTGGAGCTCAGTTCGCCCGTTCAGCATAATGCCTCCCCAGACAAGAACTCCAGGACCACCGTTACGACGTCTTTCCTTGATGTTACTGGGATAAAACCGGGTCCCGACCTCTTTCCAAATCAAAACGTGTTGAGAATCGCTTCTGGTACTGAACCGACTCTCATCCGTAAAGCGGACACGACTCCATCGATCAGTTGTCCAGTTTTTGTGCTCTCTGCACCACTGTAAACGGGGCGTCGGTGGCCAACTTACAACGGGAGGCAGCGTTCAGGACGGCGGATGAATAGGCCCCCTTTGTGAAGGCATCTGACCACAGTAAAGCGCGACAATTGTCGCCCCGTTGCTGTACAGACTTGTTGAGCAATGGCGCTTGCTGATTGCTGTCGGCCTCTTTTCGCCTGCAGGACGATATATCGGTCATCCTCTGCAGATGTCGTCCTCTTGCGGAAACCACCAACCTTTCTAACAACTGTACCTGTGGTTTGGAAAGCTTTCCAAGCACGCGAAACGACACTTTTTTTGATTCCGAACTCTGCAGCTACACTGGTGACAGTACGCCCCTCCTCCAGCTTTCCGATCATTCTTCCACGTGTGAAGTCGTCCAGGTGATTTCTTCTAGCCATATTTCGCGAACTGACTCACTGGCACTTGCAGCGAATATGTTGAACTGCGTCTCCGTCCTTCCTTTTACTCTACTGTTGAGCTGCGCGCCGACATCACGCGTTTTGTGTACGCTCACGTAGCGTCTGACGTTTCGTTCCTGATATTTGCATATGCATGACCTTTCTACTGACTTACATGTTCATTGTACTGATCTCCAGACCTCCTTTTCTGCAATTTCATAGCTATCTGCTAAATTTTTACACTGTTGCTTAAGTTCTGTAGACCAGCGTACATGTTATAGCAGTCCTATATACAAAACTTCAACATTCTGAGGCTCCTCGTTTTTGAGTTATGCGAGATACATACATACGTACGTACGCACAGACGCCACGACAAATTCTCTTGAGAATCCATTTTAAATCAGCTTTATAATTTTTTGGGGAAAAAGAGTCCTTTATTCTGTCCTTACATACGGATATCACTCAAAAACATGTTTAAATTCCATTCGGTAGCGGTCAAAATGGATATTTCCAAAATTATATTCCAAATTTAATGCATATTACAAGGAAGAAAAAAGTAAAAATGTTTATACCAAATCTTCCTGAAGTCCATCATTCGAAAATTAATGCATATCACAGCGGTAGAGACATGTGACAAAAAGTGAAAGTGAAGCCTTTTATCCAATAGTATTCAAACGGATACTTCATAAACTGATAATAATAATACGGGAATATGTCCTCTACTTCCCCATTTGTAATCTAAGACCAGTAACGTAATATTGATTTTCTCATGCCGACTTTAATCTAGCTAGCATGTTGTCTGCACCCTCTCTTTATAGTCAGTTACTACATCGCAAGTATGTAAAATACAAATTTGTAATTATTGAAAAGAAACAAAAGATTCTATGCATTAAACAACAGTTATAAAATCAGTATGTGCTAGTTACTTCCCTGTACGAAGTAAAAAGGAAGTATTTTAATCGCGAAAAATTTCGAGTATCATATTTCAACGAAAATATCCATTTTGACAGCTATCCAATGCAGGTCAACGATGTTTCTACGTGATATTTGTAGATAAGGACAGAATAAAAGACTTTTTTTCACAAAAAAAAAATTATAAAACTTGTAAAGATCTTAAGTTTAACTAATGTTTATTTTATTTTAAAACTTTACTATCATCTCTTATTTTCCACTTCCGGCCAGAATTAACCCGTGAATATGTCTATGCAAATTGTACTTGCTAACGCTTAAGTATTTAAGTTGTGGCTTTTTGCCAAGAGAAGAAGGAGGAAAGAGAGTTCTCTTTCTACGTGTCTTCACGCGAGATTGCCATCAGTTACTATCCGTCTTTAAGGCCAGAGGTTAGCCCTCTTGAAAGTTAAAGACGTATTGTAGTTTTCCGCAGTTTGCGTACTACAAACGTAGTCATTTAAAAGGCCAGTCAGTGTACTAGTGCTAGTCATCTGTGTAATATATTTAAAAGTTAGCTCTTATTTAAATTTTAAGTTGGTTAGTAGCCTTATATTCTTTTACGTTCAGACCACAAGTGGTGGGTCTTTGCATCCCGAAGTACGGGAACGTCTGTAAAATCGATAAGCAAATAAAGAGGAATTTGAACCCTTCTTATCTTTGTTGTATCTTCTACACAGACAGGAAGATAGCTTTTAGTGAGCTCCCTGTTCCTACTCAGGACTTTAGTGATGTTTCGGAAATCAGCTAGAATCTACAGAAGTCCTGATACGGGAACGTCTGTAAAATCGATAAAGAAATAAAGAGGAATTTTAACCCTTCTTATCTTTGTTGTATCTTCTACACACGCACGAACATAGCTTTTAGTAGGCTCCCTGTTCCTACTCAGGACTCCAGTTATGTTTGCAAAATCAATTAAAAGAAACAGTAGTCCTAATAAACTGATTTAAAATGGATTCTGAAGAGATTTTTTCGTGGCATCTGTACGCGTACGTATGTATGTATCTCGCATGACTCAAAAACGAATACCCTCAGAACGTTAAAATTTTGCATATAGGACTGCTATAACTTGTAAATGTGCACCTCCTATTTGGGTTGCAATCGGCAGCACCAAAAGTATATAAATATATGTATATATGTCATGGTATTGAGAGTAGAAATTTGGAAGCACTGATATAAGAACACTGAAATGTAGACGCGTAGAAATTGCGAAGTGATTGCGAAGATACTTGATTCTTAAGAGCGTCCATCTATTTTGAAGAAGAAGCAGTCGAGCAGGATTAAACTACATATTTATTTAAATCATCATTCGTGGCCACAATTCACTTCGCACTGCAATCGCGCCTATTTCCACAACATTTTACAATTTTGATACTATCGCGATAGAAGCGATACATAGATGATCGCAGGAAAGCGTCTTAACAGCTTGGAAGCTTAAGCCAGAAAGGGAAGAATGTCATACTACTTCAGAGGAAGAAGGAAGAAGTTCCATTCCGAGTTTTGGTTTACAATTACTTTGATTGGGGAAGAGATATCTGCATTAAGGGTTACGTAAGACCGTATGATTAATTCGAATGGCACAGTTTGGACTTGTAGCGTTATTTTTAAGACAGAGAGACGAAATTAAATAAAATTTATAATTATTAATATTAATAAAAGTAAATAAAAAATAAAAGAGGTTATAGCCAATTAAATTTAGAAGTTTGCTTTCGTATTTGCATCTTACGTATATATATCCACTCTGTTACTCGGGTCAGTTAGCGCAGGTTCTTTAATCTTATATGTTTATAAATTGTGCATTTTTTTGCTTTAAATATTATTGAATTATGTTGTTCTTATCTCACGGTTAAAGTTTTTATGCCTTTAATTAACCTGCATGTTATAACTGTAGAAATATCAACAATTTAAAAGTTGTTTAAGTGCGGCTAAGCCTAATATTTTTACATAGCATCCATATTTGTTTACAGTTGAAACTTAGCAGAACAGTGGATTTGTTGCCAATATAGAGAAACTAATCTTCGCGACTACAAAGTAACATCTTCTTTTATTATTGCGAATTAAATTAAGCTTAATCCCTTCTAGAATTATCATTTAAGTTATTAAATTATCCCATATATTGGCTCAGCATAGCACCCACAACAACTTCAGTTTCTACGTCTTCAGTGTCTTCTTACCGAGTCAAAAGTAAAGTTTAGTTTTGTGCACCGAAAAATCTGCGTTCTTGCCAGTTGGTAGAATTGCTTGTTTTTTTGAGTAGAAACTATAATTTTAATTCTAAAAAAATTGTAATTGTTTTAACTGTATTTGGTGTTTTATGTTTTTCTATATTTTTTAATTTTTAATATAGATATTTTGAGTTTTTATGTATTTTTGCCTTGTCGCGAAGTGAGAACTGAATTAATTGAACGAGAAATATATCTCTAATGAAATTGGGGCAAATAATAAATGAAAGGCAGGAAAAAATGCGTATAATTTAATATTCCGTACAAGGAAGTCTTGTGGTATATACATCAGATTTCTTTTAACAGTGTAAGCAGAATGTAATTTTCATATGTGGATTATCAAAAGCTACATCTGCAGATCTCTGAATTGCTGTAAAAGGTTTTTGCAAGTGACTGCTTAAGCAAGCAATGAAATATCAGAGCATATCAGACCTATTTGGATATAACCGAAATATTTTATCAAACGCCAGCTAGTGGCGACGAGAGCAACTTAGAGCAGTGGACTTCCAACTGCAATGAGGATTGTTTCTCCAATATTATGTCTCCGTAACTCGAACGTTAATTATAAATGTTAGATGTTCCGTTCTGGTGTATATTCTGTTTTAATGTATATTCTCTTTGCAACTATTTCTGTGTTTTGTTAATAAAAAATAGCAAGCATTTGTGTTTATAGAAGGACGGTTACAAGAGGATATACATGTAAAAGTTGCAGATAATTTATTTAAGGTTTTTCCAAACACTTATGCGTATAGAATATATTCATTCGTCTTATAGAAATTGACCTATCTGAAAATATTACGATTGTAATATTACTATAAATGATTACACATATAGAATATTTGTGTGGCATGTGAAATGTTTGGGGTTATTAGTCTTTTAACGATGCAAGTAAATTGTTAAAATGAAAACACAGAGCCTGACACTAAAACAATTAAATTCAAAACTTCGAAAACTTCCTGGAATAAATACTGTTACGAATTTTGTATTTAGTTAAGATATTTTTAATAGAATTATAACTGAAATTGTTTTATTTTCCGTGCAATGCACAGAGTGATGTATTTTAAGAGAAAGCTACGCCGGAAAATTAAAAATACAAGAGCACGTGCATTTAACATTGACTAAAAGTTCATCTCCGTAATTGATATTTAATTTGAATAAATGTCATTGTTAACTGTAACCGTAATTCTACTCTTTTGCTATCCAGAAAATAGAAATTACGAGAACCTTCTCATGACAGTTTAAAAAAAAGCCTTTAAAAAGCATCTCAGTTCAGTTGTTTACTTAGTTGTTATTGCTGATTGTAGCGAATTCGCGGTGAGATCGGATTAGCTTTCTTTGCGGTTTGGAATACGTTTTATTTAACGTTTTAGTAGCTTAAAATATAACTCCCGTGTGATATTGTACCAAAATGTTTGAGGAAAAATTGAGCATTTTCTTTTATTTCTTGTGATAAGAATAAATTTTATTAACTTTTTATCCGACTTGTGCGTTCAGTCTATTACGAACCCGTACGCAAGCAACAATGAAAACACAGAACTGTCACTAAAACAATTAAATTCAACACTTCGAAAGCTTCCTGGAATAAATACTAAATTAAATTAAGCTTTGTAACTCAGTTTCCCCATTGCCAAGCTTCTTCTGATCCTTTCTTTAGCCACATTTAAAAAAAAAACACTATTTCAGTCTGTTAATAAGCAGTTAAATTTAAAACTTTCTACAAACTTCCGAACTTGCCCAATGCTGGAACTTAACAACATTTCTTTTATGTAAATATATGAAGGACAGTTCTGCTAATGGTAAAGAATGCCCACCTACATCGATTACCATCCTTTAAATGGCAACTGAAGTACTTAACACTACGGCAAACCCGAATATCTTGCAAAATCAAACGAGTTCTACATTCACGTGTCCGCTTATCCTCATTATGCTCAAAGATTCACCATGTCTATTTAAAACTTTCCATAAAAGATATCGGTGATCAATACCGACGATGTACCCCCTCCAAGGCACAATGAAGCGTGGTAATAGTTGGTTGTTAAACTTTATCGACGCTTCACCTTCCCGGCTTTTTATCCCAGTTTTTTCCCTCGTCCCCTCTTTCAAAAAGTGTTAATTGAGTCCTTACGTTTCAACGAACGTCTCTCGAAAGAAATGCTCAGCAGTGCCCGGAAATGGGAAAGAGAGGCACGATGGAAAGTACGCATGCGTATGTATGGAACCTCTGCTTTCCGGACGAAAAGGCTGCTTATCAAATCAGCGGCGGGGAGGCGGGATGGGTGAGATTTTGCCGGTTCTTGGAGTCCCGCGGGGAGAAGGGGTGACCGTGGCAAATAGGCTATCCATCTGTCCGGCTTGCATTTGCGTAAGGCTCGTTAATCAATGAGCACGAAGTGCAAAGACCTGTCAACTTATTCTCTCTAGCAAGCTTCATCAGAAATTGAATTTCTAGGAAAAGGATCAAAGCTACAACTGACCCTTGAACAAGGCAGATTTGAGCTGTGTTGCAAAATGGAAGCCACCTATATGGACTTTTAAAATGCACCAGGCGTCGCTTAATGAGATCACATTTGTTCACGGCTATTTTGGTAATATTAACCGAAAGATAACATTAAACGACAAGAAAAAATACCCCTTGAAAATAGCAATGGAATTTAATTAATCTATATATAAGAGAAATACCACTGACTCATTCCGAGATCTCCGAAACTATACACCCGATTGACTTGAAATTTTGCATAGTTACCCACTCCACGATGTAGACGCGCACTAAGACTTGACGCAAATCCTGTCCAAAATGGATTTTTGTTATACCATCACAGGCACTACTCCCTCTCCTTCCCCGCCCCTCTAGGTGACCCCCTCTCTCTCTCCCTTCCCTCACTTTCTTTCCCTCTTCGTTTCTAGAGAAATAACAATGTTCACGATACAATCTATGCAACCATCGTTCTCACCCATTAACATAACGATAGGAATAGCTATGCAAAAACAACAATAGGAATGTTTTATTTATAATTTAATTTGAAAATGCTCATTGATTTTCGTAGGTCATGTACTTATGTAAATGTATTAGATATATTAGAAAATCTATATCCAGGGTATAAGGTATTTCTCCTGCCTTCTTCGCATGCCTTCGTGGTGTAGTGGTCTGCATGTTCGACGCGTAACCGAGAGGTCCGTGGTTCGATCCCGGCGAGGGCAGTGCTGATTTTTCATATTTTCTTCTCCATAAAAATCCGAATGTCTCTACAATTGGCGTCCGAACTAAAAAGGTGGTGGATGATGATTCTCCACCACCGCGCTTTGGCGATTGGTTCCCCAAAATCCCAATCGCCCTTTAAAAGGAGAAGTATATAAGGTACTTCTCTCGCCTTCTTCGCATGCCTTCGTGGTGTAGTGGTCTGCATGCTCGACGCGTAACCGAGAGGTCCATGGTTCGATTCCCGGCGAAGGCGTTGCTCATTTTTCATATCTGATGCTTCGAAATAACCTATTGTCTCTATAAGGTAACTGGGGGTTAGCATTAACTATTTCCAAATCTATGTTATTTAATATCATAAATTATTATGCATCACAATAATTTATTTCTCTTAATAATAACATTTATTTTCATGAACCTTATGATAACAGTTAAATATATATAAAACTGTAAAATAGTATACTTAAATTTATATAACTTCTCTGTAAACAACATTCTTCTTACGTCCTTCTGGTTGAAGAACGATGATATCCTCAGGTGAACTTACTCTTGAACACGCCACATAAAATAGTCATTATGTAAAAATAGATAATGTAATGTCATACTCATTATATAGGTTCACATTCAAATAGATAGTTTGCCCAGCAAAACGGGCGAGTATCAGCTAGTTTAATATAAATGCAATTAGAAACATATAAATAGGTACTTTGGTTTGGTAACTAAAAAATTGTTAATATTTTTTTTTTATGAAAACAACAGAAAATACAATAGGAACATAACGATAACATGTGTCCTATTTAAAGCTGTTCTCGTGACAGCCAGACTCCAAGTGATCGTGATTTGTATTTCCGGCCGTTTGGCGATGATTTGCAATGTACATTGGGGCAACTTGCAACCTTTTAAATATCGCTGACAGTAATAAAAAGGTCAAGCCGTATAGCTGGAACAGTCAAGTCTAACAGGCAAGCCGTATAGCTGGAAATATTGAATAAATCATAAAAAGAATTGGTTGTATTCATAAAACCCCTTAACAGCCGCGGAAAACGTACAAGATTCACTCTCCAGTGCCACCGTTTTTTACATAGGCGCGCGCAGTTATGCGATCTATAAGTGCAAGTTTTGCTGTTTAAAATCTATTTATTTTCCCAAAATAAAGAATAAAAGAAAAAATTAAAATAGAAAATTTAATGTTTAGCGTAAAAGTATTGTTACGAAAAATTCGGCGGTTGCGCCTGTATGTAAGCTTTCCGGCATAGCACTAGGGTTGCCATAAAATAGTGTATAGTAGGGTTGCCAGATTGGCGACTTTATCGCCCATTTGGCGACCAAATTGGCGATATCCCATGGTCCAATCGGGAAGCTTCTACAATAACTTCTTGTCGAGATATTTCTCGAAACGTGTCGAACCTAAGGAAAAGCTATATAAACCCTTGCGTTTCTTTTCTGAGGGCCATTATTGTGAGAATAGCTGCTTACTGTGAGTGCTAAGCTACGCGAGAGTTTTGTGAACGGAAAGCGATCGAGATAGTGCTTTGCCGTGAAGCTACCTTTACAGTATAGCTTGACAGTGTATTGGTGATTGTTCCACGGTGTTTATTATAAGTTTAGTGTTGCCGTGAAGCTACCTTTACAGTTACAGCCCGAAGCTGTGTTGCTGATTGTTTCAGCGTATTTATTGTAGATTTTCGACGCTTTGAAAGGTAATTTTGGAACTGTGCTGCAAACAGTGATTCTTGTAAATAAATTGTGCTTTTTATTGTTCTCATCGGATACTTTCAAATCCACGAACCCGTATAACGCAACAGTATAATAAAAACAATATAACTATAATAAAAATGACGTTTGTATAATAAAAAAGATGTATCATAAAAAAGACAATAAAAAAGGTCCCCAAAAATGGAGTTTCGATCAATTTATTTTTAAACCAGTAAAGTCTAATCAGTGTACCTAAATGGAAAGTGTGGAGGAGGCATAGGCAGGTTTTTCGTATCAAGTCGTACCCAACGTCGAGCATTTTACGAAAAATAGTCACAATCCTCTTCATCTAACGTAATATCATATTCTGAGGTGTCCGATCCTGAAGATGACGAAAAGTAATTATCTATTTCACTGTCGTACATATTCGTGAAAAAGCACCTACTACAAACAGTAAACTGAAACGGAAGACACGCTATAAAAAATTGCGTTTTGCTCAAACAGAAACATGACCAACAACTGGGCAGTCATTACTTGCACCGTTTCAGAAACATCCCCCTCTCCATGTCTTCCCCCTTCTCTGAAATAGTATCCTCCTTCGCATACTCGTCAAGATCATTGTGTCAGGACTGAGTGTTCGGTGCATATTCTTGGAAAACATCTTCGTAACAGCTTAAAAGTTCTGATCTTGAACAGGGAGCTGAATGCAGCTATGTTCCGTGATAGAATACTGTGATTGAGTTGGCAAATAACTGCACTTGAAAGGGATTTAAAATCCTCTTTTATTAAATCACTATTATTTACAAACCACTTCCCAACTCGGGAGGGATACCGAAAGTAAAAGACCATACTTGAGTCTAAAATGAACAATCAGATAAATTTAAACTAAAATTAAATAGAAGTTAAATAGTCGTTGCTCACAGAGCTTATAACGCGAGGTTGGCCTCTAACTAAATGGTGCGTAGCAAGATTTACTAATACTGACGCATTTTATTTATTTCAATAAGCAATCACGTAAAAGCACTCTGGCTTAGAATTTAAATGCTAGCTAGTCAGGCGAACATCGAATAGAGTGACTAAGCGAACGTCGAATAGAGTGACCGTGATCTGAGACTAAAAGCTCTTTCACACTGAGAGGTTTAAATAGAACTTGGCTCCACTTCACATTAGCATAAAGCTGAAAACGCGCGCTTCTTCTAACGGGAAGTTGAAAATGAGAAGAGATAGAAAGATTTAAATTAAAATAAAACTTTGTTAGTTTAACTAAAACCTTACAATTGTGGTGTTGCATTCCAAAGCTTTGCGAATAATTTTACTGGTAGCAGCGCAAAGCAAATGATAGCATTTCGGAAGGGCGTATATATACGTCCGGGGCAACTAACGCATCGGCTGAGCAAGGCGTATATATACGCCCGCGGCAGTTAAGCGGTTAATATGTAAGTGGACAGTAATATGTTTAATGCTATTTAAGCTTCTCATGTCTTATTCGCTATTTCTTAAAACGTTTTTAAAGTTTTCATTTAAAAATTATAATTTATTACGTGCTGCGTTTTTTTTTCTCTGAATATGTAAGACTGCAATTATAAAATATTACAAAACTATAATATTGTGATTCTTTAAAAGTTAATACAATGCTAAATAAAATTTCAGTTACTTTTATTTAGCATTGTTATGTCCGTACAGGTTCGTAGTGGATAGAACGCACAAAGAACCGATAACTGCTTAATAAAATTTATTTTTACCAAAAGAAATACTTTAGTTCTGGAACTTTCCCCAAAAGTACACGTACATCTCTTCTCAGTACAACACAGCACAATCAGTAGTAGAATCACTTCAAACTACTAAGAGCGTTAAACACAAGGCAATGCAAAGCGCATCTAAAAAGTGAAGCCCGACACGGAGATCTCATCACTCCGAACTCAGTGCTGAACTAAACAACTGAGACCTGATGCGTTCTTCGGGTTTATGCAGTCCCCCCGGCCGCCGAGAAATCTCTAGTACCTTCCGAGACAGACAGACAAAGTAAACAGATGTCTTATTCTGCACCCGCTAGAAATTACACTAGAAGGCAGATACGAAGCTAGTATGAGTTACATATAAGGGCCGAATACGGTTACAATTACATATAAGGATCAATTACAGTTATTCGATTACAGTACCAATTACAGTTATACAGGGACCGGACCCAAATGTTGCCAAATTTGGTGAGTTTTGGCGATTTCTCGGCAATTATGGCGATAAAAATTAGTTACCAAAACGATGCCAGCTTGATGAATTTCGCCAATTTAGCGAGATAGCTATTTACCTCAAAGCTAAATAGACTTTCCGCTGTTTATTTTTCTGGAAGAGCTTCGTCTCTTCAGAATTTTCGTGTTACATTACACAACAGATAGTACAATTTTACAGGTAATTTGATTAAAACTATTTACGAATGTATAAAACTCGTAACAACATAGTGAAGTAAAAATACCTAGAACCTTTGTTTAAAATATATATATATATAAAATTGCCCAAAAAAATATATATAAGTGTATAAATTATTGTTATTATAATCTCCCCCTGACGCTATTATCCCCAAATTTGGAATTTAGCTTTATCATCTATTTTCATATTTTGTAAAATTAACGAATATTTGATTAACAACGATTTAAAAGCGAGTAGTGACAACACTCTACGGGGGGGGGGGGGGGAAACCTTTTTATCTCCAGCGCGCGGAATTGTGTATCAGAAATTTTAAAGATATGCTCATTTTAAAATTATTTTGCAATATTGCTGTTTGAACTGAATTTTATGGTTTAAGTGCCAAGAACATGATATTTAATAAATAAAGGTGTAGAGACATTAGGCACTTTTTGAAAGCAGGAGAGATGAAAAATGAGCAACGCCTTCGCCTCGAACCACGGACTCTCGAATACGCGCCGAGTGTCCTGACCGATACACCACTGAGGTATGTCAGGAAGGCGGGAGAAATATCTTCTAAAAGTAACCCTAAAAGCGTTGAAAAAACGACCCTTTGGGCGTAATGTAAAATCTGAAAGCTTTCAGATTTTTTCTTTTTATATATATAAATCTTTTTATAATAATAGAATCAACCATAAGTCATTCTCCTTAAGTAAAATAAAAAAAAAACATTCTTTGCACACGATAAATAGAAAAATGTCTGCTTATTCATTTTTAACGAAATCAACTTTTTTACGTATAATAAGTCCTAGATTACAAATTATTTATTTATTCAAGTAGATCAGAACGATCGCTTTAGACAAATATCACGTATGAGGCAATAAAGAAAATCCGCAACTTTAAATACAATGCATGTGTTAAGGATTGATGACGCGTTTCCTAATTAAATTCTTAGGATAACCTGGTGATATTTAGTAGTTGGATACAGTATTTAATGGTATGCCGAGTGGGAGAAACGTCTGTTGCGAACGAGATAACCATGCTTCTTTCTTCCTCCAGAAGCGCGAACATCGTGCATTCTCCCATCCCCCAGGAAGCATTAATTGCGGGAAAACAATTTTTCACTGGATGCAATCGGGACAACGCTTCCCTCAGGCAAAAGGAGGTCTTTCGTTGCGAAATTGACGGATGGACGACATAACCTCCAGTTGCGGGACCTTTGACAGGAAGACGCTGAGCAACAAGATGAATGGATTCCACCCTTCTTACCACCGGAATTAGGGGCCCCGGGCCCGAGAAATTAATTGTCCGCAGACGACTAACCGGGGGGAATCGGATGGCGAATCGCACGTCTCCATGTCAGCCTTCGGAATGATCGATGACCACCCATGAGATCGGTACTCTCGAATGAATTCATAAACTTAGCTCGATCACGGATCGATCCCAGGAAGGAATGGATGGATGGATCTTGGCGCGTCGCCTTCTTCTTCTGCTGCTGTTTCTTGTTTATTGTTGTAGCAGTTCTTCCTCCTCTTCTTTTCGCGCCAAGCGGCGTCAAATGGTTTGCGTGTAATTATGTTGGCCCGCCTTGTTGTTGGAGAACGGTTTTCCGATGTCATTATTTTCCATCCCGCCCAGTTGGGACTATTCGAGAGGCTCCGGGAGCTGAAGTAACAGCTCCAAAAGAAGCGTCTGATGGTAAAAGCAAATTTCAATTACGCATCCATTCCTATAGAAAGAATACAAACCCTCTTCCCTTTTAACCTGTCATTCATGTTCAAGACTTTTTGAAATGTCTGTAATCATCAAAAGCGTCGATCCTGTTTTCTATGCCAAGTGTCATATTGAAGACTTCAAGATATTATTAAAAGCTGATTTGTGATATTCAGCGTGTTAATGCGTCTCTAATTTAAAGATGAAAAACTTCAAGAATCTCTTTGAATTTTTTTAAAAACAAGAAACGAAATACATAATTTTAGCTAATAAATTACTTTACTTTCTTACAAATCAATCTAGTTTCGTTTTGACGCTTTTCCTCAGTGCGTGATGAATGTTCTTAGATTAATATTAAATGAAACACAAGTACGTAAGCGAACTAACTATATTTCTAACTGGTCTGACAGTTTTAAATTTTACAAGGAAAAATTAAATGCAATAGTACGTAGTATGCGCAAGCCTTTCTAACATTTAATAATAACATAACAAGTTAAAGGTTATAAATTTTACAAGAACAAATTAGTATGCAATAATAGGTAAATTATAAATTTTACAACAGCGTTCGAAGGTTATAAATTTTACAAAAAGAAATTTGTAAGGAATAGCACGTAGTATGCACAAGGCTTTTCAAATATTCAATATTAGTATTTTCGAGAACTTTAAAATTTTCTCAAATGCAGCGTGCGATGGCAAAACCAAAAATGCAATATCTAGAAACGTATAAAGTTTTTTAAGAGTATTTTTATAATAAAGAACGGCGAAAAAATCATTAAATGTTTATGACATGAAAATTCTGATTATAAATAAACGTATAGATAAAAAAAGCATGTAAGTTAGGCTTTCTACTTTAATTGCATTCTCAGTTCATTTAGCTTTCGTTTTTTCTTTAAAAAATCTTTTTCTCCTAATGCCCCTAACAAAGTATATCCCTTCCTTAACATAAATGGCGATTGTTTTTCGTAGTTTTCCTTGAGTGTAACGTGAATGTGAACCATTTTACCTTAGAAGCTCTCCACGAAGGCATCCTTCCCCAAATACCTTTTGTGTGCTTTGGCATATTCATATGATCTAATCTAATCTAACCATACTGTAATAAGCGTGAAATAGCGGTTTCTGCATCTTATAATACAGTGAAATTTTAATTTTCTCCCGCAAATTTCATCTTAGACCAACAGAAGGCTAAGCTTTCAAAAATCAAGTCAAATTAAAAAATAATAAAAATTAATTCAAGGTCCTAAATCGGAAAACATATTGAATTCAATAATTGATTATTAAAATTGTAAGTCTGAGTTGAAGTTTGATTAAATTCCTTGGATAATGGTGCAGTGGCGTAGCTAGAGGGTGGGCGGAGGAGGCGATTCACCCCAAGCGGCATGGCACATTCTTCTTGAAGGCACTTTTCGTATGGAACATTGTGGGGGTTAGTCATGTAGATCGTTGAGGCACGTAAAACTGAGTTGAGTCGTTTTAAAATAATACGGGAAAAAATTATATTACATCTTTTTTGTTATATGCTTTTTTCTTCCGTCAAAACGTCTGAATGCAAATTACGAATATCAGCTAAAATTATGATCACGGTGACATTAATAATGAAGAGTTCTTCGTCTAACAGCAAATTTTATCAAGGGTTTTATTCTCGGTGTTGCTAGGGAAATAAATAGGAACGTGGAAGGGCGGTTCTTTTGAATTTTTTCAATTCATTCTAAAATACAGTCTCCTCTAAAACAAAGCTCCAAGTACTGTAATATTATTGCAAACTTTTCTCCATATTTGCTATTAGCGCTGCTGGTTGTGAGAAGAGTTTTCTAAATAAAAATCATTTAGAAAATATTTTAGAACTATAAACATTTATTTTGAATTTAAGAAGTATTTAAGAATTATAAATGTTTACTTTACGTTTAAGAAATCTTTCTATATTGTTCAAATCACAGCAACTAGAGGAATCATTCATAGGTATTAGACTATAATATATCAAGCGTGGCGGCAAATTCAGGGACTGCCCCAGGCGGCAAAATCAGGCACCACCCCGGGCGGCAAACGCTGTACAGCAGTAGTCTCAAATTCAAATTGCATGAGGATGCAAGATTTGAAAGCAGCAGATGGGATGAAATTTTCTTAATAAAATGAAAATATTTAAACTAAATTTTAAAGTTTACTTTGTAAGGAATTTAAAATTTTACTAACGTTTATTTTATTATAAAAATTTGCTATCCTCTCTTATTTTCCATTTCCGGCCAGAATAAACGCGAAAGAGAATTGTTTATGTAAATGAGGTTGCAAATTGTATAAGTATTTAAGGCGTGGCTTTTAGACAAAAAGAGAGACTTTTTGCTGCTTTACCAAGCGCGTGTTTTTCATGTCTGCCTTTATGTAGACTAGAACTTTGGCCAGAACTTAGTTCTCGCTGATATTTGAAGACGTATTGTAGTTTTTTTGCATTCCGCTCACTACATACGTATTGTTACGTTTTTGGGTTCGTGGATTTGGAGTGAATAACGACGGCGACACTTGATGAAGTATCAAAACACACTTTATTGGCCAGTATTTTACAAGACAGCTCCAAAATCACGCTTACAGTCGTCGAAGAACTACTATAAACACGCCAAGACAATCAGCGACACAGCCTTCAGACTATCAGGCTGTAACGGTGCAGACAGCTTCACGGCAAAGCACAGAGTACGGCTCCCGACTCTGCTCAGTCGTTCTCGTAACTCCGCGTACTCTCGTGACTGACTCTCCACGCTAGAACTCGCGATGCACTCGACGATACGCTAGAGTACAGCTCCCGACTCGGTTCAGTCGTTCCCGAAGCTCAACACACTCTAAGATAAAACTCGACGATGCACTATCTCGCGATACACTAAGAAACGCTCCCAATGTAGTCGAGGACCAACTAGACACTCGCTTACTGGCTGACTATCAGCTCGCTAGACGAAACGCCAACTAACTCTCCGCATACCAGCAGGGTTTATATAGCTTTTGGCTTGTATTCGAGAACGTTCTGGGCTAAACCAGGAAGAATTCGTTCTAGAAGGTTCTCCATGCGTCTATAGCATATCGCCAATTTTGTCGCCAAATGGGAAGTTTCTCGCCAAATGTGGCAACCCTGCCTTTCCTTACCATTTTATGGCAACCCTAAACCTGCTTTGCGGGGAAGCTATCTTACCGAGCCTGGACATTTCGTAACAGTATTTTTAAAAGGCCAATCTTCGCGTTACTACTATCTGTAAAGCATCTAAGTTTAGTTTTTATTTAGTTAAGTTAGTTATTTCTTATTTTCTACGCTTTAGACTATAAGTGCTGGTCTCCGTATCCCGAAGAGCGGGAACGGCTGTACGCTGTGAGAAATAAAGGTTAAATTTAACCTTTCTTATCTTTGTTGTATTTTCTACACGCGCACGAACATAGCTTAGAGTAAGCTCTTTGTTCCTACTTAGGACTCCAATTATGTTTGCAAAGGCAACGAAAAGGAACAATAATCCTGACAACTTACTAAATATTTGTCAAAATGTACACTGCAGAAGAAAGGAAAAAAAAAGAAGGGGGACAGTTCTATATCACCTGTTCTACTGGGCCGATTGACGAAATTTAGCTTGCATTTTTCATGTCTCGAAAACGCGATATAGGCTATGTATCAGATTTATGTATAGCATTATGGTCTAATATAAGTATTTTGACACAAAATCAAACTTTTGTATAAATCGCGCGAGAATTTTTTAAAAAATTAGCTCTCAAAATATTAGCTCCTCCAGTGTTAATTGAATTTGAGATATATTTATTAATATCTCTTTTTTTATTAAATTTACTTAGCTCCTTCTTCCTCCACAATTCGAAATTTAGATTTAATCTAAATACAATTCCCACATTTTTTATGATTTATTTTTTAAAGTTGTATTTTTAAATATGTTTTAAAAATTTTTCGAAAAACTTTTTTGTATTATTATAACCTTTAACGTTTTTAACATCATCTTAAAGTAGAAGTATTTCTACGCACACCTGCAAAAATTTAGAGTTTTTTATTCAAACTGTTTTAAGATACACATTAATTTATATATTGGGGTGTTTTGAAATTTGGCATCTTTTGTTTGACCGATAATAACGCTAAATATGGTTTACGCACTTTGTTAAAATTATTTGAAAGTATGAGAGATGACTTTTTTCCTCTCGTCCACAATGAAAAAAAGGAAAGGAAACTAGGTTGCCATAAATTAAGAAGTTCGTCAATTAAATCATTCTTGCCGCAAACTGGAAAAAAAATGTGCCAAGCTAAAGTTTTGAATTCAGTAAATTTCGCATCAAATTTTACAAAATTTAATATTTAGGCATGATTTGAGGCGTAGAATCAAAATATGGAAAAAAAATTAGCCTGTCATTTCAGAAAAACTCCCATTTTGTGTCAAAATACATATGTTAGAATAAGTCTATATATAAATCTAACATATATACTAAATCGCACTTTCAAGACATGAAAAACGCAATTTGAATTTCGTTAATCGGCCCAGTAGAGCGGGAGATATAGAACTCCCCCCTTTTTTTGCGGAGTGTACGTAAACAATAATGATAATAACACAAACGAAAAATTCAAATTCATATTTATATTCTATCTGAAATCTAATTCAAACGTACTGACAGCTAAATTTTTAGACCGACAAAGCAATATCCCTTAATACAAATATTACTTATCCTAATAAATAAATTAACCAACTTCCCTTTGCAAAATCTTAAGAACTCGAATGGTATAAACAGATTAAGAACTTAAACAGATTAAAAAATATCATGCAAAACTTTTTTATAATTAAAATTATATATAATTAAAACATAATATTACAATGAAATAAGCAATATCCCTTGATACAAATGTTAATTATCCTAATAAAGTAATTAAACAATTTACCGTTGCAAAAAGAAACAACTTTTTAATTTCTCAAACTTTTCAGTCTCTTAAAAACAGTAACACAAGAAATACGATGAAAAATTGTTGCCAAACCGAAATTTTTAAAAGAATGAAACTATTCAAAATGATGCAATTTCAACAAAAATCTATCAACAACAATAAGAAAGGAAAATTGTTGCCAAAACTACATTTTAAAATATCCGAGATGTGAGAAGTGTATTCGGAAGCTTCATTTAAAAAATTTTAAAAAAAATACAAAATATTATTATTTTTCCAAAATTCTTTTTTCAAAAGGAGTCGAAAGGATTAAAGTCCAACGTGTCCAAAAATCAAAGGAAAATAAACGGCACATTTTTTAAAATAAGTTTTTTTAAAAAAATTCCGCCGAAAAGGTGTTAAGCTCAACTTCCTAAATAAATTCGTATTTAATCGATTTATTGAAATACGAAATTTATTTTAAGTTCGTAAAATAGCTAAGAGTCTACGCTTCACGACGATGTAAAAATGAAATGTATAGAGTGAAATCTCGCTTTCCTGTAGCCCATTATGTCTCAAAATGACGCGATTTGGTCACAAAACACAAAATAAAAAAAATTCTAATTCGAATTTCGAAAAAATCGCTTAGGTGCACTGGCTCTCGTGTAGATGCACCTATGTACCAAATTTCGTGGCCCTGGGTCTATTAGCTTACTCGCAACACGAACGAAAGACACACACACACAGACTCTTTGTTTTATTATATGTAGAGATAATTCAAGATACAATTATAAACAAGACGTAATTATAAAGTTTATTTATTACTACAACTTAAAACAATGGATTTCGGTTTGGATAATGCTTGCAGCTTCGGAGGAAAAAACATAACATTTTTCAGATTGTTACAAATAAAATATGCAATTTTATTGTACATAATATCATTAAAAGTACACAACTCCCCATTTATCTTGAAACGACGTCCTTTGCCGAGCCTAAAGTTTTGCCCTGGACTCTAGGTTTCTAAATCGGTCCTTGCTGTCATGCTTGTTTCTAAAGCATCATATCTTTAGTTGTTTTAGTAACGATTGAGCCTATCAATGGACAAAAACCTTAAATTTACATAAGAAGTAACCATTCGGGTGCCAGTTAAATATTTTCTTTCTAAAGTGGCACCTGTTTTACATGATATTTGTAAAACCACTCTTCTCCAAGGAAATCCTGTTTTAGAAAATCCACATTTCTCATTCTGCCAGAAGAACTCAAATTTTAAATTCTAAAACGCTCAGCGAATCCGATGCTAATACTTGACGCAATTCTTGTGCATTTTTCTTCCCCCAACAGCCTCCTCCCCCAAACTATAAAAAAAAAACAGAATCTGTCCTCTTTATTCCCTTCTCAGATGGGCTCCTTCTGTTGCTATTATTTTCGGAACTTTGCGCACATCTGAAATACTATTTGTATACTTCATGCATTCGAATTTTTTTCTTCTTTTTGTGACAAATGGAAGTCGCGAGGGGACGAGATATCTTTCTGTTTTGATTTGTTTGTTCGTAAAAAGAAGGGATTCGCGAACTATGTCTGTTTGTGTCTGTGCGTCTCGGTGTGTAGTGAGAAACAAGAAGAGTTTACGATTCATATTTCCTCTCCCGTAAACTAGAATGTTTCTAGCGAATTTGCTTCTGACGGAATCAATTTGAAGTTCTCTTAAAGAATAGAAGTTTTAAAATTCTATTTTCCTTAGCTCACTAAGATTATGCGCACGTATTTGTCCAAATATGAGGCAAAGAAAAAATGGTAATCTTCTCACGAATGGGCCTGAAGTATCGCTTAAGTTTTTTTAATACTAAACCAGTAAATATGTTGTCTATTTATTGTAAAATTTATTAAACATAATTACATCCATTTAATTTCTAATATTGATACTAGGCATGTAGAATTATTAAGGTTAATTTGATGCTGGAGACGCGAAAAATTAGCAATGCCTTAGCCGGGACCTCTCGAATACGCACCGAGTGTGCTACCGTTACACCAAGAAGGCACGCAGAAAGGAGGGAGAAAATACCTTATATACTCCCCCTTTTAAACGGCGACTGGGGATAAGGGGACCCAATCGCCAAATTCTGATGGTGAAGAATCATCAACCACCACCTTTAGTTCGGGCGCCACTTTAGAGCCGTTAAAAGGTTAATTTGATGATACAGACGTGAAAAATAAGCAATGCCCTAGCCGGGACTCGAATACTCACAGAATATGCTACCATTACACCACGAGGCCACGAAGAAAGGAGGGAGAAAATACCCTATATACTCCCCCATTTTAAAGGGCGACTGAGGTTTTAAGGAACCCAGTCGCCAACTCCAGGTGGTGAAGAATCATCATCCACCACCTTTTAGTTCCGGTACCACCGTAGGGACATTAAGGTTAATTTGATACTGGAGACGTGAAAAGATGAGCAATGCACTCGCCGGAAGTCGAACCTGGACCTCTCGAACACGCGCCGAGTATGCTACCGTTACACCACGAAGGCATGCAGAAAGGAGGGAGAAAATGCCTTATAGACATGAAAATTAGGAGTAGGACATTCGAGTCCCAAACCTCGCAAAAAAGTTCAAGGATAAGAAAATTCTAATCTTCGTTAAATCTAAAATTTTTTAAACATTCCAGCGCAAAACTTTCAAAAAATATTATTCTTATTCATGTTCAATAGACTCGTTCGTTAAGAGAAATCTAAGTGTCCGAATTAGTGAGTCTGAGATGTCAGGACCGATTCGTGGCGCTCTCAGTGCGTCTGAATTTTCCGGAGAAAATTTAGCATTTCTTCTCTTCTCTTGTGGAAGAACTTCTGACTGCACCCCGGGGTATTCTCTCACGGAATTCCATCCAGGGCAGAAATTTAGCAGTTTGTGAGGCTCGACTATACCTAATGTGCCTACTCGGATGTCAAGGTGCCGACTTTGCCTCAACTTTATCAGTTTTTGCACTGCTGTCCTTCTGGGTAGACGTTGGTTGCTGTACCAATGGGCCCAGGTTCGAACCCCGGAGATGAACTGGCACTGATGTTTATAAGTGTACTGTATTCGTGCTAAATCAAATACTGGAGAGCCGAAAGTTCTCTGGAGTGGTTTTCGTAGTAAGAAAAGAGCGGGGGAAGACCCTCAGAGTCTCCCCCAGGGCGGTCTCGATAAAAGCTGGGGCAGAACAGCACAGTTAGTGTGGTGGGATGTACGACCATTGGCGAAATTTTGGTGCCTCGTCCACATGCAGTTGTGCCTATCTTTACGCTTGCCTGGATTTAAAACAGATTCTGGAATAATGTCGAAAATATTTTACTGTCACTCAAATGTTTTTGGTCAAATTATCTTGACAAAATGAACCTCAAGATTCCAGAAATTTAATTATGTACTTCATTTACTAAGCTTCCTTTTCATCTTCTTAATTAATACAGATGTATTCTTAAAACCTATATTCTGAATTTGATTTAGCTTTGTCAGCGGACGAGCGGGAAAGACGCTGAACACTGGTTGTTCGATCTGGCTTCGATTCTAGGTGAACGGGCTAGCCGGATGGGCGTTTTCAACGCTTTCTCCGCATGTAACGAAGACAGGAGTTAGTTTCCCTTAGACAGATAGCCCTCATGTCCTTTATTGGTATCAAATAAACATCTGAAGCCTGGCATTTGAAGCTTGTTCTGAAGCCAAGCATTTCATTCTCATCAGAAAACATTTTACTTTTATGATGTGATATACAGAGGTCATGTAAAAGACCGGCACCTACATTTTCACACTTTATATAATAATTTATAAAAATAATGATTGTAAAAACAGCGAGGAAAATTAATTCAAATACCCAAAAATATGAAAGGGCTCAGATTTTAACGTAAAAGTCAACCAAAAGGGTTTGCTAAGGTTTTTCGACGCTCTCGCTGAGCTCCCAGTCTACCAGCCTACAGAGGCACTCACTCATGCTTACCCATTTCTTTTTGTCTTTTTCGATTTACTATTAAGCATGATTTTCTACGCACTTACACCACACAACACAACACAACAGCAAAATTATAAAAAATTTAAAAGTAGGGTGGGTTTAGAGTTTTCGATGAAGTGTTAAGACTTGTCATAGTTTATCATATCAATGTACAATTTTCTTAGTAAAATGTTTTGCAAAACTCTTTTTTGTTTTTTATTATTAATGTTTCGTGTATTAAATTTATTAATTAAATATCATGTTATTCACTAACTAGTTATTTTATGTTAATATGCTTTTCTCTCGTTCTCGTTCCCCATTTTCCTGCCAGAATATAAATTTCATGCTCGCGTGTATTCACATGAGGAAGAAAGGAGATAGGACTTCGAGGAAGGTTTTAGAGGGTAAAATTAGAGCGTGTTCCGCCTGCTGAAGACCACGTTGCTAATTTGATTCTGCGGCGTCGCGTTATTCTCGCCATTTGGATTGTCACGCCGACTTTAGTTCAGATCCAACTAGCGTATTTCGTTATTTATATTAGTCGTTGGGCTGACTTACGTTTACTTAAACGAGACCATTTCATTACCTTTGATTTCAGCCGTAAATACTGGCTATTCTGGAAGCACGAGTGGGTGCCTTCTGTTAGCTTTTATTTGAGTTAAGTAAAAGCACTCTTTACATCCTTTCTCAGTCTCTGCGATATTTTATATCTTGTAAAGTCTAATACGCCCAGAAGTTTCGTACATTCGATGTTATCCAAAAAAGACGAAACTTTATAGTATCAACAAACAGTCTATGTGCATTTCCAAGATACTCATTTTTTCTAAAATATCATTATTCATACCATTTTAATGTTATTTGTTTTAACGTACACTTTTACGTATTGTAGGTTGATATTTATTTCTTAATGCGTTTACGTATTGCGCTGATGTGTATTACCTCCTATATAAATTCATTCAAATTTATTCAACAAGCGCTGAAAAATCAACGTTTCCCTTTTTTTTTTTTTTTGGCCATTCTATAGTGCTCAGACCTGACTAATAATAATTGGTAGCATAGTAAATATGTCTGAAATTCATAAATAGCTAGTCAAACAGATGAAATTTTAAAATCGCTCAAATAATAGTTGACTTTGGCAATCGCTGACTTTCTCGCATAAATTTCAATTATTCAAATGTGCATCAAATCTTATGTACAGACTTGTTTCCAGTACTTGGATGCGCATAGTCAGTTCTGTTGGTCAAGAGAACAGAATCTGGAAAGAAAACGAAAACCACAGTATCGAACGCCACAGTGGACGAACACCCGGAGTTATGGTCTGGGGCGCCATAGCATATCATAGACGATCTCAATTGCTACGAATTGTGGGCAATCCGAACAGCAACCGGTATATCCGTGAAGTTCTACAGCCCGAAGCTGTTCCCTTCCTTCAAAGCTTGCCAGGCGCTGTATTTCAACAGGACAATGCCCGCCCTCATACTGCTCGGATTGTTAAATCCTTCTTTGCAGCGCAGCAGGTACAGCTTCTTCCTTGGCCTGCGTGTTCCCCGGATATGTCGCCAATTGAACATGTGTGGGATGTCATTGGTCGGCGTCTTGCTCGTGATCCTCGTCCTGTTGCGTCTGCAGACGAACTTTGGGTACGCGTACAAACGATATGGAATGCTCTTCCTCAGTCAGACATTCAAACTTTGTTTGACTCCATGCCACATCGTGTAGCATCACTTATTGCGGCGTGTGGTGGCCACACAAAATACTGATTCTGATCTCTTGTTCTTGTTTGTTTGCTTTGAACATTTAATCATTTATTTGTACCACTACCACTCAACTGTGTATTAAATTGCATTCAATTATAACGATTCCTTCTTGGTGTTGCAATTTTCACAAACGTGAGTGTACATACATACATACATACAGATTTTTCATTATTTAATTCTTTAAAAGTAATATCACACGACGATAATATTTGGTGGGAATATTTGAAAAGTGATGCATCATTTATAGTGAACCAATGCAAAATCTCCTTTTCGAGATTAATAGCCACTTTCGGGCTAAGAAGAGGTGCTTCGGAAGTTGTCAGAATTTAAGTATAATGTTTTTCGTCCATTTTCATCAGTATTATAATGGAGTTTTTCAGCACCATCTGCACTGAATTGAATATAGTTATCCCACGGCACGGTTAAATTCTCAAATCGAACACTCCACAAAAAAATTTTTTTAGCAATTTCCCTTAGAAAATCCTCCACGGAACTATCCTTACTCAGGCACATTATGCTCATTTGCATTGTCTTGATAATTTAACCAACTGACCAATGTATTACCAGCTGCGATAGCGTACTAACACTATGTGAAGTTCACTCAATATTTAATTTTGCTGTATTTTAGGTATGTAATGCATACCTAAAATACATATGTATTCTAGGTGTAATGTATAACTAGAATACATACGTATACCTAGAATACAATGTATACCTAGAATACACATCGATTTAGGATACGTAGAATACATATGTATTTTAGGTATACATTACAAAAAAATGTATTTTAGATAATAAAAATGTATTTTAGGTACAAAAATGTATTTTAATATGTATTTTAGGTACAAAAATGTATTTTATTTGTATGTATTTTGTACAAAATTTTAGGTACACGTAACAAAATGTATTTTAGGTACAAGTAACAAAATTTATGGCCTTAAACATCTTATGTAAGTTCGAATATCCTAACATTCCAAACAGTTCCTAAGGGCCGCCAAATGTATTCCCTTCACATTTTTTCTTTTATAATTTCATCCTCAGCAAACGTTTCGGTATAATTTCATTCGCTTAAGAAAATGTCCTAATTTTGTAATATTTTAAAAGATCAAATACTTAATACTAAGCGTTTTCTCTAAATATCATACTCCAGAGGGGAGGAATAGAGCACGTAGTTAATTCTGCAATACGCAAAAACTTTCTTTCGCTACTAAATAACTCCATCTTCCATGGCTAAGTTCTAAATCTTCCCATGGTTGGAAGAGTACGAACAACTAAAGATGTCCCAATACTCCATCTGCTCCTTGCAATCATTACAACAAAAAATCACTCTCGTACTGCCGCGAAGCAAAAACTTTCCCTCATCCTTAATGTCGCTCTGCAAGCAGACTGAATTTACCCCCGCACAGTCCACCCTTACCTCAAACAAACAAACTGCCGTGGCTAAATATTCCATATACGGAGATAGAACCTCGTGGGGATGGGTTAAGAACGGGGAGGGTGGAAATCAATTAACGTTTTTGGTGGGCAAACGTTTCCGAATTAGTGGCGAGGCGGGCGATGCAAATGGGGGATGAATGGGTCCCCTGGTGGCGTTTGACCGGGGGTACCTTGGACCCCCGGATTACGGTTTTTAAGAGAAGGATCCGGGGGATTAGGGATAACGGGAGAGAGCGAGACTAAGCCCTCGGAATGGTCGGGAGCCCAGGAGATTGGATGGTATCCGGATGAATCTCGAAAATAGGGCCGCTTTCCGCGTGCAAGAGGTCACCACAGTGAAAAGGAATAAAATTAAAACGATGCCTCATCTTCTGCTGCGTAACAGAATAAAAAGCGATGGGAGGCAAAGTGATGTGAGTTCACATATGATTCCAAAACCGAGTTCAGTTAAATGAGTCTCGTGTGATTTAGAAAAGAGTGTTCTTTCTCTAACGGCGTTGCATTTTAATGGCTATCTAAGAAGTTCCATGCTGTCCTTTTTTTATTACTCGTAATGAGCAAGAAAACTTTCCTACTTTATTACGTCAAAGACATCTATCTATGGCCTCAAAGATACGAATAGAATTCCATTGGCAATTTTATGGCATTAAAGGGATCGAGGTATTCACTGGCGCGATGTGAGTTTCATGACTGACTATTGAGTACCGTGCTAAGAGCCAGGGGCATATAAGGCTATCGCGAATTCGAGAAATATCCCAAGGCATCCGTAGCTATAGGTCTATCTTGTCGCTTGATATCGATTTTCTTCAAAACGGACAAAACATTAATTATATTTGCAGAATTTATGCAAAATAAACATAATAAAAAAAATCTGAAAGCTTGTAGAGGCATTAGCATTTATTTGAAGCAGGAGAGATGTGAAAAATGAGCAATGCCCTTGCCGGGACTCGAACCACGGACCTCACCAATACGCGCAAAGCGTGCTGCCCACTACACCACGAAGGCATGCCAAGAAGACGGGAGAAATATTTTATATACTCCCCCTTTTAAAGGGCGACCGGGAATTAGAACTCAAATTCCAACTCCTAGTAGTAGAGAATCATCACCCACCACCTTTTTTAGTTCGGCGCCACTGTAGAGACATTAGGTTATTTCGAAAGCAGGAGATGTGAAAAATGAACAATGCCTTTGCCGGGACCCGAACCACGGGTCTCTCGAATACGCGCCGAGCGTGATGACTGCTACACCACGAAGGCATGCTAGGGCGAGAGAAATACCTTATATGATTTCAAATTTTACATTACGCCCAAAGGGGCGTTTTTTTAACGTTTTGTGTGCTACCTTTATATATTAAACATCATGTTCTTCGCACGTAAAACATAAAATTCAGTTCAACAGCAATATAGCAATATAATTTTAAAATCAGCATATCGTTACAATTTCTTATACACAATCCCGCGCGCTGGAGATAAAAACGTTTTTTTTTTATCGTAGAATGTTGCCCTCGCTCGCTTTGAAATCGTTAAGTTTCTTGGTAAAAAATTCGTCAAAGTTTTACAAAATATAAAATAGATAATAAAACAAATCTCAAATTTGGGCTTCCAGATGCCCATATTCGGGTGGAAACGTACGTTATTCAAAATTGGATGACTCTAGGTACCGTTGTTTTATCACAATGCGAGAAACATATATACATTTCTGCAGATTCTTCGTTATTTAATTTCTTTAAATATAATACAGGACTCTAATATTTTGTGGCAACAACTTGAAAAGTGAATCAACGTTTATAGTTAATCGAAGCAAAATGCCAAAACGAAATTAATAGTCCTTCTGGCAAACTGCTCCTTTGCACTAAAAAGAAAAAAGAATAGAAGTAAAAAGGAAAGACGAAAGGCGATAGATTGTAATGTTGTACAAAAGGGTTTGTTAAAGCTTTTTGCACTCTCTATAAGAGTAGCAGGTTACCAATCTGCTCGGGGACTAACTTCTGCTAACACACATTTTTTTTGTTGTTTTATCCATATTATTTAGCGAACATAACCACAAAATATTTCAAATTAGTACATTTTTAGAATCACTGATAAAGAATTAGCGGCTGCCATACATGTATTCATATTCCTATATTGTTTCTTTGAAAACTAGCCGCCCAAAAGAGGTATCATAAAAAGAAAAAATTACTAATCATTTTAATTAGTCCAGCTAGTGTTATTTCATAAAATTCTATACTGTTCCTAATTAGACATCTCGTGATTTAAATGCATTTTTATTCAAATCAGTTACATTAAAAAGTGGAAATAATAATTTTAATAATTAATATTTTCACTTTTAATATTAATATCCTTTTCAGTCACTTGGTTTGCTACTCAGTAGCTTAACTTTAACTCAATTAAATTTAAAAATTAAACATCTTATGCTTTAGTGAATGGCAACACTAATAAATAAATATACGCTGGTGAGTAGAGATGATATGTATTCTATTTCAGGTAGTTGCGACACACTGCTTTCAAATAGCTGAATTTGTGGATTATAATAGAAGTTAAATATCTTATACTTTGCTGAATGGCAACAGTCTGGCGCACACAAGATAAAAAATTATTTATTTTCGCATAGTGTTACGACTTCTTGCTTCCAAATCGTTGAAATTGTTCAACAAAAATTCGTTAAATTTGTACAAAATATGAAATAAATCAAAAAAAAAATTCGAAATCCAAAATTCGGACTTCGAGTTGCCCATGCTGGTATAGAAGGCTACGTGCATAAAAAATTCCGTGACTCTAGGTGTCACTCTTTTCCCACAATGCAAGAAACATACGTACATACATACATGCAGATTCTTCATTGTTTAATTTCTTTAAAACTAATACAGGGCAATAATATTTGCTGCCAACAATTTGAAAAGTGATATGTCATTTATAAAGAACCAAAGCAAAATCATACTTCCAGACTAATATCTCCTTTTCGGTTATCGTAAATTCATAGCTGTTAAATCTACTTCTTTCCTACGTAACATAAAAATGAGAAAACTTCACCTCCCGCCAACACCTTCCCCCCACATTTCGTAACGGTGCCGACATTTTTATGCAAATCGTCGAATATTCACTTAGATCTTCGCATGAGCGTCCAGTTGTCTTGATGAAGATGGCATGCTTCGTAGCATAAATAGAGCTTGATGAGTGTGCGAGCACTCTTGTACCACAGCGAAACCTCAGCCAGCTTATAAAAAGTGCCAGAACCTTTGCCCGCGCCAGTCACATCAGCCCACCTGCTCCTTAACAGCCAAAAAAGGTGAGAATTTGGTCAATGATTTACACAGGGACAACTTACGTTAAAGAATAAACTATCGTTTTTCGAATAGCCTGCTGAATGCTCAGAACTTGGATATTTGTTTTTCTTTAGAGGACAAATCCTCAAATTGTTTCATGCGTATACGCAAAAATCTTTCGGTGTATATGCAAACGGCTCTCAAGAGAAAATTATTTCTCATTTTTCTTTCCTTCAAATTGGCCAACCAGGGACTAAGTGGTAAAGTCCCTGAACAATGGCAGTTCGCTCCGGAATTGAAATCCCAGTGAGCCTGGCTGCATGGGCATTTTTGTGCTTTTTTCATATGTGATCGTGGATACCAGTCAGTTTTCCTTCAAAAGTCCTCCAGAAAGGCATTCCTTTACGCACATAGCCTTTGTGAGCTTTGCCGTTATCAAACAAACCAAACAAAAGTCTTTTCTTCAATTCTATATATATAAAGAAGAAAGTCTGTTGTTCGTTCGCTAATAACTCAGTCACTACTATAGCTATCGTCACCAAACTTTCTACAATTCTTTTCTAGGACCTGTAAAAGGTCGACGTCTATTTTTTTTCCAAAAAAAGTAGCTAAAATCAAAGATATTAATTAAAAACTCGGAAAAACAATCATTTTAGCCCTCATTTTTCCGAGTGGCAACAGTCTCGCAAGCCGGAGATGAAAATCTGCTTTATTTCCAAAGTTGTTGCCGCTGCTCGCTTTCTAATCCTAGAGTTTGTTAATAAAAAATTTCTGAGTTTTACGACGGAATAAAAATAGCATTGCCAAACATTAAATACATTATTCCCGATTCCAAAAATTCGTGAGAAAGCATTTCGAGTATTCCCATCTTCGTACGTCTTTAATTAGCCGAAATATTCTTTAAAAACTCCAACTTTTGCACTCATTTTTCCGAGTGGCAACAGTTTGGCGCATTGAATATAAAAATGTTTTAAAAAAATGAAACTTGTTGCTACCGCTCGCTTTTCAAATCGTAAAGTTTGTTAATCAAAAATTTCCAAGTTTCACAAAATCTCTCTTTATCTAAAGAAGAATATCTGTTTGCGTGTATTTTGTTCGTTCGCGTTATTGATTTCTGATCAATTTGTCAGGACTGAGTATTCTGTGCATAGTTTTAGAAAACATGGTGAAGTACTTACAAGGGTTCTTCTTCTCAAGTCCTGAACTGGAACAGGGAGCGTAAAATACGCTATGTTCTGGTGTAGATACTGTATTGGCGAATAACTGCACTTGAAAGGGATTTGAAATCCTCTTTTATTAAATCACTATTATTTACACACTTCCCAACTCGGGAGAGATACAGAAAGTAAAAGACCACACTTGGGCCTAACTTAACAAATCAAATAAATTTAAATAAATATCTAAATCTAAATAGAAATTAAATTAAACTTTGCTCGCAGAGCAATTCGCGGAGTTTGGCCTCTAACTGAAAGGGTGCGTAGCGAGATATACTAATACTAGCGCACTTCAATTTATTTCAATATGCAGTCACTATGGCTTATAAATTTAGCTGCTAGCTGGTCAGACGAACGTCGAGCAGAATGACCGTGATCTGAGACTAAAGCTCTCTCACACTAAGAGGTTTCTACCTCTGGTATAAATAGTACTTGCTGTACTTCAAAATTAGCATAAGCTGAGAACGCGCGCTTCTTCTGACGGGAAGTTGAAACAGAGAAGATATAGAAAGATTTAAATTAAAATAAAACTTGGTTAGTTTAACTAAAACCTTACAAATTATCATCAATTTTTTGCCACATTTAATCAACTAAAATTGAATATAGGTGAAATATTGGATGGAACTTGAATTTTTACGTCCATTTGATTAGAAGACGAAAATCATTCAAAACGGCTTGCCATTGTTGCCGATATAATGAGAGAAAATACGTTTATTTTTCCATTGAAATTTTTTATGTGGGTTCCATAGCGTGTCAGACTGAAAAACGGATGACTATGAATCGTATTTTTGCATTGTTATTAGAGAAGGATTACAGCGGTATCGTTCTCTCTGTTGTTAGATACATTACTCTGTAGAGATATTAGGTTATTTCGAAGCAGGAGAGGTGAAAAATGAGTAATGCCTTCGCCAGGAATCGAACCACGGACCGCTCGGTTACGCGCTGAGCATGCTGACCACTACACCACGAAGGCATGCGCAGAAGACGGGAGAAATACCTTATATACTCCCCCTCTTAAAGGGCGACTAGGGGTTTTGGGAACCCAATCGCCAAATCCCGGTGGTGGAGAATCATCATCCACCACCTTTTTAGTTCGGGCGCCAGTGTAGAGGCATTAGGTTATTTCGAAGCAGGAGAGGTGCAAAATGAGTAACATCTTCGCCGGAAATCGAACCCCGGACCTCTCGGTTACGCGTCTAACGTGCTGACCACTACACCACGAAGGCACGCAAAGAAAGCGGGAAAAATACCTTGTAACTCTTAATCAAACTTCTGGCATCGAGTACTGCCGCCTGTTCAAATAAAAGAGAGAGTTTTACAGATATTAAAAACGAAATAATTTTTGGTGGGAAAAAATGTGTTAAGAATTGCGCAAAAAAGAAGGATTTTTATGGTTAGATAAAATGATTTTAAGTGGATCACATTGGTTCACACAATCTACTTCATCACTTTTGATCAATACAGTTGGGTGATGTTCATTTATAGTTTTTCAAAGGGCATAAGAGGTTTTTCTCTTTAGACATAAGTATAATGTTGAGCATTTTGTGTCTTGATTAACCATTGGTTTTACGATACTGATCTCAGTTACATAGGTTGAAATTGCAATTATGCGTTTACATTGACTTTGTTTCGAATTTTCGGTTATACAAAAGATAGAGAATGAAGCTTCTGCCATTTTCCTGTCATTAAGCTTTCTGGTTTTCGACCAAATTCAATTGCCAGTTGGAAAACCAGGATCCAAGGTGTAATGGATATTAATCCAGCAATCTAGGTCCTATGGATATTAATCCAGCAATCTAGGTCCTATGGATATTAATCCAGCAATCTAGGTCCTATGGATATTAATCCAGCAATCTAGGTCCTATGGATATTAATCCAGCAATCTAGGTCCAAATCACGAAAGAAACTGATGATTTTTTAATATTAAACAACAAATTTTTAATCTTAATTTTTACTTCCTTGTACGAAGTAAAAGTAGTATTGTAATCACGAAAAATTTCGGAGATCGTATTTCAGTGAAAATATCCATTTTGGTCACTGTCGATTCCATTTGAACGAAGTCTTTGCGTCACATCTGTACGTACGGAAAGAATAAAGGACTCGATTTCTCAAAACAGATTGTGAAACGAATTTAAACTGGATTGAAGAGATTTTTTTCGTGACGTCTGTACGTACGTATGTATGTATGTATGCATGTATCTTGCATAACTCAAAACCTATTAAATTCAAAACGTTGAAATTTTGTATATGAGACTGCCATAACAAGTAGATGTGCATCTCCCTTTTTGGTTGCAATCCACAGCACCAAAATATATACCACTCTCTAACATAGCTCGGTAAGCTACGTTTTCTTGTTCTTATATCTAAGTAAATTCTGCATTTTTTGCTATAAAAGTGATTGAATTACATTGCTTGCTTACGTTCCGGTTAATGTTTATGCCTTTAGTTAATCTGCATACAATAGTTGTAGAATTATCAACAATTTAAAAGTTGTTTAAGTTCTAAGCCTAACGACGCCATTTGTATACAGTAGAATCTTAGTAGCATAGTGAATGAATTAAGTCAGTTTCTGCACCAGCTTCAATATCTTTTTCCCGAGTGGGGCCAGAAGTTTTGTCCACCTAAAAAAATCTGCCTTTCTGTCTTATTTTAATTAATTTGTGCCTAATTTCAATTAAATTAAACTCTTAAATGTAAAAATTGTTTTTTAACTGTTTTCAACTCTATTTAGTGATTTAGGTTTTTCTGTATTTTACAATTTTTCATGAATATGGTTTGAGTTTTTACATGTTCTTTCCCTTGCCGCGAAGTAAAAACTGAATTGATTGAATGAGAAAATTATTGCTCATGAAATTCGGGGAAATAAGCTTAAATGAAATGCAGAAAAAAATGTGCATAATTTAATAGGCCGTACAAGGAAGTCACCTGGAGTCGACAACATTTTTTTTATTATAGTAATAATTCCTAAACATTGTCAGTAATTTTAATTTGAAGTGCCGTCCAGACGGTATAATGGTTAGGAGAGCCTGACTGCTATACCGAAAGGCCTGGGTTCGAATCCCGGAGAAGGCGTGGATGTAAAATTGTCTGTCCCTTCGCAGGAGGTAACGGTGGCCGCCTATTAAGTGCCTCCACAATAAAATGGCCACTACTTCTGGCCTTAGGAGTGGCCAATGCCGTTTAGGCAAGTGCCCGCCATTGGGGGGGGAGAGAATTGAAGTTAATGTACCTGTGCATGTGAACGTGACCTCATTATGAATTGCTTTCATTTGCGGAAATTTTGTCTAAAAGTTTATATATCCTCAACTTTTAATCACGATTTAGATTACATAGTTTAAGAAAGTTTGAGGTTTAAATTATAGCTTTCGATACATCGATTTATTAACTGATAGAATAGTATCAATAGACCGAAGAAGTCGTTAACATGCGAAATCAGCAGTGGAAATAAGATTGGAAAACTTGATTGCCTAAACAGTTTTTAAAAAAATACTTACTCTTTCATTTGATTATACAAGCATTACAATCTCGTATATTTTCAAAAAATATACCAATACTCTCAATCGGTTCATACCCGACCCAAGTTGCCCTTATTAGTCCAAAGGGGCAATTTGCCCAAAAGGATTATTAATTTCATTTTGGCATTTTGCGTTGATTCACTACAAGCGTTGTTTCATTTTCAAAGTGTTGCCACCAAATATCACCGCCCTGTACTATATTTAAAGAAATTAAATAATGAAGAACCTTCATAAATGTATGTATGTATGTTTCTCGCATTGTGATAAAACAACGGTTACTTAGAGCCATCGAATTTTGGATACTGAACGTTTCCATCCGAATATGGGCATCTGGAAGCCCAAATTTAAAATTTGGAATTTGTTTCATTATCGATTTCATATTTTGTAAAACTTTAACGAATTTTTGATTAACAACCTCGAGAATTTCAAAGCGAGCAATGGCAACGTTGTACAGAAAAAACATTTTTATCTCAAGCGCGCGATACTGTGTATCGGAAATTCTAAAGATAGGCTCAATTTAAAATTATTTTGCGATATTGCTCTTGAACTGAACTGCTTTATGGTTGAAGTGCGAGGAACATATGCTCTTCTTAAAAGTTTTTGCGATATTTCTGTTGAATTGAATTTTATGGTTTAAATGCGAGGAACATAATATTTAATAAATAAAGGTAACACATAAAATGTTAAAAAAACGCCCCTTTGGACGTAATTTAAAATCTGAAACCTTTCAGATTTCTTTTTTTGGGGGGGTAGGGTGGTTAATATTGTTATTTTATCCCAAGGAAACATATACAATGCAAGTGGCAGAGTATCGATCCAGAGGTCTGAAAATACTTAAAATAGTATGAAAAATGCGCAAAGCAGTAAGGTTTTCAAGAGAACGGAAAAAAATCCTTTTAGATTTATTTTTCTTGTTTTGGATACTGAATTACTTTTTGGAATGTTTATTAAACAATGTGAAGAATAATTATTTAGAACAGCTTAAAAAATGCCAGCTTTCTTCAATTAATTCTATATTTAAACACTTTTTTCCCTCATTGCAACGTTTTACAGATTAAAACAACTTGTACAACTAAAAACTGAAGGATAAGATTTGAGAGATTACATTTACGTGCCGTTTAATTATAAAAAATGAAATGAAATTATAAAAAATTACAAATTAGAAAAACTTAAAAAAAAAAGGCAAAACTTTTTTTTGTTATGCTTTTTAAAAATATTTCTTTAATTCCTTTTACTTAATTATTGAAGAAAATAACCCTACGAATTCCCAGCTGTAATTGATCAGCTGGACTTAGTTTTCAATCAATTTTCTAAGATTTCATATCTTTAAAATTCTCCGTAAAGTATTCTAAAATAGCTCAAGACGACTGCATACATCTCTCTCTAGAAAAATGAAAAATTCACCGTAAGAAATATATATTTCGTACTTTACAGTCTACTAGTTTTGACAAGTATCAAAAAAGAAACTATTTTCTTACTGATGTATAAGCAACGTAGATGAAGCACAAGGTTCTGAGAATGACTGATGGCATTTCGTGAGGTCTCGTTGAATATATGTTTGTGAATTAGCGACTCTTTGAAAAAAATGGGTTGAAACTTCTTTTATTTAATTTAATAACTCAAAATAATCTTAACAGTTCAGAATTGACGGGATACGGAGACACTGTAGGGTTTCCGTTAGTTATATTAACCGATTATAAAAAATATTTGTTATCTTTTCTGAACTCCTCAACTTCCCCTCGCATTTCCTCGCCAGGATGCAAATTTAAATTTAAGTTAAGTAAGTATTTAAACGAGTGAATCTTGGAGTTTATTCAGAGCGTGTTTTCGCTAGCCAGCGCAAGTTACAAGTCTGTCCTTTCTGATGCACCTTTTTGGCCATTTAAATAATTATCACACCGGGTAGGTTGTCGAGTCAACCTAGTTAGCTGTAACTTAAAGTGCTAGTCCAGTACTACTCTTTAGCTCTGAATTTATTGTGTAACGATTCTAAGTTCCACTGCAAGTTGTTGGTGTTATTGTAAGTAAAGCGCGTGCCTTTTCAGAGTTGAGTATTTATTGTGTAACGATTCTTAAGTTCCAGCACAAGTTGTTGGTGTTATTGTAAGCAAAGCACGTGCCTTTTCAGAGTTGAGTAATAATAATAAAGGGTTCATTTTAACCTTCCTCTGTGTTGGTTTCCTTTACGCCTGTGCGAGAAGTCGCCAGGTTCATTAGTAGGATCTAGTAGAGTTTATAAGGCGAAAGAGAACACGATTCTTCAACGCCATCATACAGAGAGGTCAAGGTGGCATCGTCTCGCGTCTCTGCATATCTAGCATTAGGAAATACATCCAGTAACATTATAAGAGATTGCAGCCGTTGTGGCGCAGGGCATAATTACATATTTAGTACATTGTTATTACATTATTTCAGATACTGAAATTACTTTACAGCAAAACACATACTTATAATAGTACGCACTTCAAATACATTTTACAAAGGCCCCCCCAAACGGCCGAGCGGTAAAATCGCTGGACACTGGTAGTTTTGATTTGGGTTCGATTCCAGGAAAATGCGCTGGCTGCATGAGCGTTTTCGTGGTTTTACCAATATGTAACGCGCCTATGAGCCAGTTTCACTTTAAAAAATCCTCCGCGAAGGCATCCCTTCCCTTAGGCAGACAACCCTTATGTGTTTTGCCATAATTAAACGAACCAAACCAAATTACTTTACAACACATTATGGACTTTACAGAAATTTACAAACATATATTTTGTGACATCCAAATACAGTACAGTTAAGTTAAACTTATAGTGTTCCTCCCTTTTATCTATTAACTAAGTGTGAAAGAAACTAGTGAACTGCTAAGCGAATGATCGCTTAAGTCCAGAAACAAAAGCGTAACACTCAAACTAAAGGTGTACAGTCTGTCCCTTTCTCAGGACGTACAACAAAGTCTCCACTTGGGCTTAAACTCAAAAATATAAGAATTAAGAACTTAACTAACTAAATAGATTTAGCCGAAGCTAACATAAGTCTAACTAGTTGGCCCCTAAGTATCGAATTATCTAGGGAAGCTATCAAGCGCACATAGTTACGTCCGAGCGTAGTAACAGCCTAGAGAGAGTTGCCCAAAAGGCAAACGCGCGCTAGTCAGAAACTCCAATTCTCTCTACCAAAATCAGTGGAACTTAACTACTATCTACAACTCATTTGCATTTAACGCAATTCTAAAAGCACGTTATGATACAGAATTTGTAAACTGAAATTCAGTTAGCTAGGAAAGGAGCCTTAACTTAAAAATAACCGTTGTAAACTTAGGATAAACCTTACATCCTCATAGAAACAAACTGAATGAATATTAAATTCTTACTCTAGGCACTACTCCCATTAACCCTCCCCCTCAAGAAAAGTTAAATAAAATTTTTAAAAACTATGTGACGATGCTTAGGTCAGCCCCGAGTTTTGCAAGTTTGTTGATAGTCTGGGAGATCCTTGCCACCAGATACTATCAGATTTCACCATAAACTTGCAGAAAACTTGTGTACTGTTACTGGAGATTTTAAGATGGAGTTCTCCGGTAAGTGGGCAGGTGGTAAGATAATGGTCTGGAGTACCAATTGTTCCTCAGATACAGAGATCGGTGTTGCTGACGATCTGTTTATTAAAATATTCGAGAAACTGATGTTGCGTTTATCATTTACTTGTGTGATCTAGAATACGTGCAAAATTAATAAGTTTCAACACATTCGCCAAAAACACCATAATACACTGGTGAAATAAATTAAGAGAATTTGCATATTTTATCGAATTGCATGTAAAGAACTGAACTGAAGGAAAAACCACTGTTTCCAGATAAAAATGCAAATCTTCCACGGCAAATAAGTAAGCGTACAGATGTGTGTAGGCGAAGCCAGCAGAAAAACAGGCTATATAAGAACGTGGAGGGTAAGACGAATTTTGTTCACTAGCACACCTCGAGCTAGAGGCAGGCCAATCGCAAGTCTAGATATGCAGAGAGTTTAATTTAACTCCCAGCGTCGTGTGTAACCTATGGAAACAGTTCCAGGATACTGGATCCATCGAAAGAAAGCATGAGCAAGGTCGTTCACGAGACTCGACGGCGAGAGAAGATCGCTCTTTGTCCATTTTAGCAGAAATTTACAAACATAAGCAGAGGTAGCAGAGGGGCTACAGCTTCTCAGCTCTCTCGGGACCTGTATGCAATCGCAGGAACCCAAGAAACAAGGGTGACTGTTTCCAAAAGACTGCATGAAAGAGGGATGTTTGCCAGAAGACCGGCTGTTTGCGTCCCGCTCACGTCTACGGACAGAAAAGTCCGATTAGTATGGTGTAGGCAGCATAGTGATTGGAGTACGGAGCAATGGGCGACCGTTTTGTTCCCCGACGAGTCCCGTTTTAGCCTAAACGCGGATTCTCGCCGTACTTTCATATGGAGAGAGCCAGGTTTCCGCTACCTACCCTCCAATGTCCTCAAAATCAACAATTATGTCCGTGGCGGTGTAATGGTCTGCGCAGGCATCATGTTGGATGGCCGCACACCTCTCCATGTCTTTGATAGAGGCTCTGTGACTGGCGTGAGGTATAGGGATAAGGTCTTGGAAGTCCTACGTTTGCCTTTTCCGGGGTGCAGTGGGCCCCGAGTTCATCTTACAGAATGATAACGGGAGGCCACATAGAGCTCTTCTGGTCGACGAAATTCTCGCGAGTGAGGATTCTCAAGAGGGAGGATAGATTGGCCAGCCAGGTCACCAGACTTCAACCCGATAGAGCATGTCTGGGACGCTCTGTGGACGGCAATTGCAATTCGCAACCGCCTCTGAGAACCATCCAGGAACTGGAAACAGCGTTGCTGAATGAGTGGGACCAAATGCCACAGGCACTGATAAACTGTCTTATTTCCAGTATGACACCACGCTGCGAGGCCTGCATGGCTGTAAGAGGGGACCATACCCCCTATAAACCCATTTCTTTTGTGTCTTCTGCAACCACTTCAGACTCCCATGAGTGTTACACAGGAACATGTTTGTCTATTACAACTGCTGAATGTTCATTTTGTTTGCATTATATCAACCTATGTTCACACCAAATTTTTTTTAAAAACTGTCCAGTAGTTCTGGAGATCGTAGATCAAATATGAAAATTCTCTTAATTTATTTCACCAGTGTACATGTTGCATTCTTACGGTGTGTGTGCAATGGTCTTGGGAGATGACCATTGCACATGATACACAAGGTTCTGAGAATGATTGATGGCATTTCGTGAGGTCTCTTTGAAGTATATGTATTACGTGAAATGGGTTGAAAATTCTTGTATTTAATTTAATAACTCCAGACAGTTATGAGCAAAATTTACGTTTCAATGCGTTCCTTATTAACAAACACGTTACAGCAATATTCATTCAATTAATGTCTGTAAGAAAGATATGCTGTTCGTAGTGGCTTGTGTGACTGGTCTATTGCTTGTTGTTATCGCTTCCTGAGGTGATCAAAATTATCCTTTCTTTCAGTGAAACCACATCTGTCACAAAACCGTATGTGAGGAATAATGTGGATAAGTAAGATAGCTGGTCTTGAATTCCAATGGGAGGGATCCATTTCTGCCAATCCACCATTCTGAAAGCTGACGATTCAGCTGGTCTTGCACATGATTCACAAAGTGGGACAGTACTCCATTTTGTTGAAATAAGATCTGAAAATCTGAATATTTAAATTTTGTTTCCTCTATTTGGAGGAACGAAACGATGTGTTGCATGTTCAAGTACCCAATGAAATCGTGCTGCTAAGGACCACTGAAATTAACAGATTCATCGTCCATCAGATCTCGTATACACAATAAAACACATGTGTATAAATTTATTATGTGAGTAAAGTACTTTCGACTCATTTCACATACTACAGAAATACGCATACTCCAGATATACTACAGAAAGACCTCATCGCATGGCACCATTCGGTCTTGAAGATTCAGTATACAATTTCAAAGTTAGTTTTCAATTTTAACAACAAATCTTTGAAGATGCATTCTTCCACTCTATGCCAATGAGTTAGTTACACAAGATTTTAGACTTTTCTGAATAACCAAATAAGTTTTGTCGGAAAAACTGTCTTTGTTGCCTTCTCTAAAACTGGATCTTAACATTCTTTTCTAATGGCATACATGATGAAAAATCACTGCAACATTTCCCAGTTTCAAGTTTTGAAATCTTATTTTTCATTATTAGCTAATAAAACCAACAATTAAAAACAGAAAATTCTGATCTACTTTTTTTAAGAAACTCCATGGTGAAAAGAAATTGTACCAGCTATAAACCTGTTGAATTCTAAAATCAGGACGATAGAAATGAACTGCGCAGCTCTGTAAACCATTGTATGTGAGTAGGATATGGGAAAAATTATTCTGTTGAAAAGAAAATAACAAAATGGCTAGTTTGTAATGTCTAGTTACTAAATTTTCAGTCTGACTGCTGAATAAGGGCAGGAACCAGACAGAAAAAGGGTTAAAAGAACCCTTTATTTGATTCTTTAAAATTCACAATGCGTCGCCTTGACGCTAACAAACTAGCCTCGCTCGGGCGGTAACTCAAATAACAAGAACTAAACTTAGAATTCAAAGATATTAACAGAACAGCAGAATTTTCCCCAGGAGTCAAAGAATTCTGTTATCTAAAACTGCGTCGAAGGTTAGTGCCAACAGAATAATAGCAATTACACCACTTTAACTAGCAATAGGTACAGAATCAGAAGCTCACGCTACAGAGGTACAGTACTTACGCACTTTTTCTAACTTTTCCTTCTAGAGCTCAAAATTTAAATCTTTTTCTCCTACTGGTGGAAAATGCATTCCTTCATGCGCGCTACCAAATATAGATACTCTGGTTTCGACAATTAGGGGAATGATAGCTTATAGGAAAGAAAACACAAACTTAACTGGTTAGTCAAAATAAGTATAAATCCCTACAAGTTTTTAAGCATAAAAGCATGTTTAGAAAACCTAAATATCAGACAATAAATCTGGTAAGCTAAATTTAAAGACAGTAGTAGACAAGAATTTGGCAAATAACTTTTGATTTCGTTCATTCAGTTTAATAATCTTGTATTTCAGCTTTATCTAATTAAATTTAATGACAAAACTTCTTTATGTTTGTAAGGTTTATCTTATGTTAATTAACAGTTATTTTCAGTTTTGTATCTTTCGTATCTTATTCTAGTTTCAGCTTACAATTTCCTGCCAGAATGTAATTTCAAAAACGCAGATAATGCAAATGAGAATGAGTACTATTTAAGTCGTGGCTTAACCGACTTCAATAGAGAGAGAGAGTCTGATTTCCTGACTAGCACGCATTTGCTTTCCGGCTACATCTCTCTTAGCTATTATTACGCTCGGCCATATCTTAGGCCCTTGCTAGGCTTCGCCGATTTAATTAATACTTAAGGGCCAACTAGTTAGATTGTGATAGCTTCGGCTATATTCTTTAAGAGCTTTAGTTAAGCTAGTTTTAGTTCAAATTATTAGTATTTAAGTTCAAGCCCGAGTGGCGGCTTTATGTAAAGTTTCAAGTCTGAACTAATTGTAAATATGCTGAATAATAAAGGGTTTTAAACCCTTCTCAAGTCTCAAGTGTTCTGTTCACACTTAAGCGATTATTCGCTTGTGAAGTGTTCGAAGTTAGAACTTTAGATTTAAAGAGTTGAACCTCATATATTTCATTAAAATATAAATTAGATTAGATTAGACTGGATTATGTAATTTGGGAATATCACATGAGGTTTGCCTGCCTGAATTGTAGTAAAAAAAAATAAATGCAGTTCACGCGAAAAATTTCAATGTCAAATGCAGCAGAACCTCGCTATATGGAATCTCGAATAATTCGATATTCCAGATAATTCGATTTTTAATAAGGTAGATTTAAATGCTATGTAATGTGCTGCAGAGAAAAACTGCATTAATTTCCTATCGCTAAACGAATCCCGCTTAAGTCGGAATAAATTCATCTTCCTTCCCAACGAAGTTCTTTCTCTGAGAACAAAGCACTGTATATTTTTTAAGAAAGGATTTTCACCCAAATGATAAGAGCTTCGTAATGATCTGTCAGACCTGCGGAAGCTAATCTCGATAAAGAAACGTTTTCTAAAAACCTTTTGCTCTATGATGTATAAAGAAAGATCTTCCAGAAGTAATATTATACAGAAGCAAAACTTTCATCCGATTGGTTGAACTATGCAAAACAGAGCTTCCAGAGCAATTTTTACCGAAAGCTATGAAATACTACGGGAACGTACGCGAAACAGACAGCTGGAAGCAAAATCTTCCGAAATTGCAGGTAGAAACCGGTCATTCAAACCACACCTGGTAGGAACATGTTTCTTGGAAATGTCTCTTATAGAGCTTCGCGTCAGCAGATCTGAAAAGGCCAATAAGATGTTATAACAACAGGTAAGTAGATTTTAGTAGCAGGTCTTTCAACCGGCAGATGCAATATATATATAGATATATAAAGTTCGTTCCTGAATGTGAGACTCTTGTATTATGTGTAATTACCACATAAAAAAACTCAGAAATATGCTAAGAGACCATCGGAAACAAATGAGTTAACAGCAATAAACATAAAATTACTAGATCTCCATAAAAGCGCCACAGCACAGATTTCAACTCAATGTAACGTAAAAAGTAGTTTTTTCTAAAGAAAGCGCATCACATATGAGAGAAAATATTCTGAAAGTAAAACTGAAATAGATATTACAAAGTAAGCAACATTTTCACTTGGAATGAAATGAGACTGTTTTACAGTTTATTTCTTAAATAAAGCAATGGCTTTGATAGAAGAAATTTGCAGCGATGAGAAAAAAAATGGCGATAAATCATTCTCATTAAAATCAGACCTCCCTTTCCCCCCCGAAAAAAACAAAAAGAAAGGAAAAGAAAAAAAAATCTCTTATCAACGGAAAATTTAAACAACCATCTTGCATTAAAAATACTAAACCGTTGACAGTAATTTTAAAGCATGGAAGACGAAAGAACTATTTCAATGCTAAATAAAAAACTTGATAAAACTTTGGCGTAAAAAATTAAAAACTTAATTTGTCCTGATAACTACACATAACTTTTTTATACAGAAGATGTTTACAACGAATTCGATGAAGAATTTTAAAAAAAGCAAATGTTCTGGAACAAAATTTCTGACTACAGTTTATTATTTGAAATAAGAAATATCGTCTGCTACTTTTAAATTTACTTTTCTTCCAAAATGTTGAGTGAAATTAGAATTTCTATATCCGTCCCTTAAATTGTCAATAACAGTAAAAGTTCTTGCTGATTCAAGCATTTACAACTTGCACCTGTGAACCATAGCAAAGCACATTCGAAACGGCTTTAAATATCTACTAAATGCTATTCTGCAAACCATTTTTCAGATTTCCGATTATCTGCCAATTCTACAACAAAATTTGCTAGCGTAAATCTCAATTTAATCAATAATTAGTTACACCGCTTCATAATAATTGTTTCAATGAAGCTCTTTGCAGTAATATAATGGAATAATAATAGAACGGAATATAGTGGAATAATAATGGAATGCAATATAGTGGAATAATAATGGACTTTTCTTCATTAACGTGATTTTTTTTATAAAGATCAAGATAATATTTCAAAAAGGTACATGTTCTATTCTTAAAACAGCACTATATCTTTCAATTTATTCGACTTCCATTGTACTGTAATTTTATACATACAAACATTGTCTTCACAATCAATAAAAAATTTTGTGTGGACACTACATTACTTCTTTGTATGGCCTATGCAATTATACACATTTTTTGCTGCATTTCATTTAAACTTATTTTTTCGAATTTCTTAGAGATATACTTTTCATTCAACTAATTTAGTTATCACTTAACGGCAAAGAAAAAATACATAAAAATTCAAAGCATCTTCATTAGAAACTGAAACATAGAGTAAAACATAAAAACACCAAATACAATTAAAACAGTTAAAAAAATTTTTTTTACAATTCAAATTAGAGTTTCTGCCCAAAAAAAAGCATCGGCCAGCAGGCAACAAGGCAGATATTTCGGTGCACAAAACTGAAAGATTACTTTTGGTCCTACTCAGCAAAAAGACACTGAAGGTGCAGAAACTGATTTAATTCACTATTCTGCTAACTTTCAAATGTAAACAAACATGGCTGCTCGAATAAACTTACTAGTACTTAGACAGCTTTTAAATTGTTAATAATTCTACAACTATTGTATGGAAATTAACTAAAGTCATACAAACCTTGACTGGAACATAAAAACAATATATCTCAATCACTTTTAAAGCAAACAATGCGCAATTTACCAACGTATAAGAAAGAAAAAAATGAGCTCATCGAGCCAAGTAACAGATTCCTGCAAAAAATATAGTGGAAATATCTGTTACATGATATGATGATACATGATGATACATGATATGATAAATATCTGTTACACTGTAGAGACATTAGGTATTTTTGAAAGCAGAAGAATGTGAAAAATAAGCAATACCTTCGCCGGGATTCGAACCACGAACCTCTCGAATACACGCCGAACGAAGGCATGCTAAGAAAGCGGAAGATATACCTTACATACTCCCCTTTTAAAGGGCGACTGGACATTAGGGGACTCAATCGCTAAATTCTGGTGATGGAGAATTATCATCCACCACTTTTTTAGTTCGGGAGCCACTGTAGGTTTATTAGGATTTTTTTGAAGCAGGAAGCTGTAGAAATGAGCAATGCCCTCACCGGGATTCGAACCACGGACCTTTCGAATACTCGTCGAGCGTGCTGACCACTACACCACCAAGGCATGTTAAGAAGATGGGAGAAATACCTTACAAACATGATCTGTTACATGGCTATGAGTGTAATATAAGTAACAGAGTGAGTATATATATATATATATATATATTGCAACCAAAAAGAGAGGTACACAGGTACATGTTATAGCAGTCCCATATACAAAATTTCAACTTTCTCTGACTATTCGTTTTTGAGTTATACATACGCAAAGATACATACATACGTAAGTACAGACGTACAGACGTTACGAAAAAAATCTCTTCTGAAACCATTTCACAATCCGTTTTGAGAAAAAGAGTCCTTTATTCTATCCTTACGTACAGATGTCGCACAAATACATCGTTAAATTGCATTCGATAGCGGTCAAAATGGAAATTTTCGTTGAAATATGATACTCGAAATTTTTCACGATAACAAAACTTCCTTTACTTCGTACAAGGAAGTAAAAACAAGATAATATTTGAAATGGCTATGTACTGTTTTTAAAACAGCACTGTATCTTTCAATTTATTCGACTGCCATTGTACTATATTTTTATACATTCGAAAATAGCTTTCATAATCAGTAAAGAAATTCACATTCTTGAATTTCTCTAAAATTTTATCACAAAGAAATCAAAACTATTGCATCAAATATTTTTGGAATTAAGTATATTTTACTTTTACCTTGTCTACAGTAACAGACGATAACATGTCTGGCATAGTTATTAGTTCAAATGGGCTTTGTCCCTGAAAGACTATTGTTTTCGTTTTGCGATTTTGCTTCGGAAATATTAAAAGTTTGTATCACTTTTCAAACTGTTGCCACAAAATATTGCAGCCCTGTATTATATTTAAAGAAATTAAATAATGAAGAATGTGCATAAATGTATGTATGTTTCTCGCATTGTGATAAAACGACGGTACCTAGAGCCATCGAATTTTGAATGCCGTCATCCTGCTGCGAATATAGGCATCTGGAAGCCCAAATTTGAAATTTGGAATTTGTTTTATGATCGATTTCCTATTTTGTAAAATTCTAATGAATTTTTGATGAACAAACTCGAGGATTTCAAAGCGGGCCATGGCAACGTTGTACAGAAAAAAACATTTTTATCTGCAGCGCGTGTAGGAAATTCTAAAGATATGCTCAGTTTAAAATTATTTTGCGATATTGTTCTTTAACTGAATTTCATGTTTTAAATACGAAGAACATGATATTCAATAAATAAAAGTAACATACAAAATGTTTAAAAAACGCCCCTTTGGACGTAATTTAAAATCTGAAACCTTTCAGATTTTTTATTTATATATTTTTTACATTCTAAAACAGATTTGATAGAGATTGATACATGCATTTCTTATTTATCTATCTTTTTATTTATTTCCCTACGGGATTAAAATCGATATTTTTCACTTTAACCTAGCATAGGTATATTCGAACAAATTGAAAAGAACAACAAATATAGTCAAATTTTATGCATCATCTGCATAATGAGAAAATAAAGCTAAATCTTCAGAAAGTAAATTAAAGAAAACTTGCATCTTATAAATAGCTTTCTGCAATCTTCGAAAAACTGGAATGATGTTTTTGAAGAAGTATATGTTGTAATAAAGGTATTACATACGAAACCTTAATTAAGTAAAGTACATATTAACAAAAGCTGTTTTTCATGAACTGCTCAGACAGAATAATTTTAAATCTCTTTACAAGTTATTCGAAGCTGCAAATGTACTAAAATGTGACATTGCTCTGAAGTTTGAATATTTAAGAGATATTCCGCGAAACTTACGTTAAATCGAAATGGTGCTAATTTTTTCTAGGGTTTTAGAAGACTGCAAAGGAGACACACTTTACGAGAATGCTTATTTTTCTATAAGTCATAATTTGAATATTCGTCTAAATAAATAGGAAAGTGCTTAGTTAGAGTTAACAGAGTTTATATGGGGGCGTGTTTATTATCATGTCTCTCTCTGTTAGTAAATAATGTTGAATCTATATGTACACTGCAAAAAAAAAAAAAATTAAAGGACAGTTCTATATCTCCCGTTCTACTGGGCCGATTGACGAAATTCAAATTGCGTTTTTCATGTCTCGAAAGCGCGACTTATACATATCCTAAGTACTTATATCCTAGATTAAATTACTCCTTACTTATTTATATAGCATTTATATATAGCATCCCGACTTATACATATTCTAGATTTATATATAGCATTGTTCAAATACAGGTATTTTGACACAAAATCGGACTTTTTCTGAAATGACATGCCAATTCTTTTCCATATTTCGATTCTACGACTCAAATGATGAGAAACTGCCAAGTTTTGTAAAAATCGCACGAGTCGTTTTTCAAAAATTAGCTCTCAAAATTTTAGCTCCTCAATGTTGATTGAATTTGATATATATTTATTAATGTCTTTTTTATGAAACTTCTTTAATTCCTTCTTATAG
>KK116725.1:149265-162503 GCA_000611955.2 Stegodyphus mimosarum | reverse complement strand
CCTTGCTTGACTTCGCCGATTTAATTAATACTTAGGGGCCAACTAGTTAGATCTCTGATAGCTCAGGCTATACCTTTTAAAAATATTAATTAAGTTAGTTTTAGTTTAAATTATTATTATTTTAAGTTCAAGTTCGAGTGGCGGGTTTGTATAAAGTTCCAAGTAGGAACTGACTGTAAATATACTGAAAAATAAAGGGTTATAAACCCTCTTTAAGTCTTACGTGTTCTGTTCACACACTTAAGCGATTATTCGCTTGTTAATGTTCGTGGGGTTCTAAGTTAGAACTTTAGAATTAAATGGTAAAACCCCACATTTGGCGCCCGAAATTGTTCTTAGCGAACCATGCAGCTGGGTAGCGAAGATTTCTCGTTGGCCCCTCCAACCTTTCAGTTCCCTCAAGCACAACCAAATCCGATGTAGGGATTTGGATTCATCTTGGAATAAATGGGCGCGACGATGAAGCCAACAGCAACGTTTGACGGCAAAGGATCCGTAATGGCCTTTCTGGAACAGCTGGAGTTACACTTTACGTTATATCCTGTTAATCAGTCACAGAGAATAATCATCGCTACGACGAATTTAAAAGGTCAAGCCTTCCGCTGGTACAAGAATAATGGCAAGAATTTATTGGGAGATCCAGGATCCGAAACGTATACATGGAAGAATTTTAAAAATTCGCTGTTGAAAGTATTCCCAGTTATAAAAGACCGCGCAAGGGGGAAGTCACCGTGTGAGAAGGTAATCCCTCAGAAATCAAGCTGAATACGATAGTCGTCCAAAATTTGGCCTTGCTAGAAATCCAAATACTACTAAAAGGCGTCCCTATGACCGCCTTACTAGATACCGGGGCTCAATGCAACTTCCTGTCGCAGGATTTTTTTAAAAAACATATTTCTCGCTACAGACTGTTTAAGACAACGGGGCAACGCGTGATTGCTGCCCAAGGCAAACAGTATATCTGCTTGGGAAAAGTGGGGCTTCATATTCAAATAAAAAATGAGGTCCAGAAAATAAACTTTCTCGTGGTAAAGAATTTGTTAAACGCAGTCAGATTGGGAGTTGATTTCTTATACGCGCAACTAACGCAAACATTAATTTAAAATTCTGCCTTACAAGTCAAGAGGGATAAAATGGAAGTTGAACAAGCCGCCATGCTGGAACTTGAGCTGAATCACCTCGAAGAAGGCGAAAAAGACAAGATTCAACTTGTAAGAAATTTTTCCCAGTTATTCAAAGAAAAGCCTTTCTTCTGCCAGATTGTATCTCACACAATTAGCACTGGTAACGAGCCCCCAGTTCGGTCTAAGCCATACAGGTATGACCGTGTAAAGGAAGATATTCTCGAGCAATACATTAAGAAAATGCTCGAGGATAAAATAATTACGCCAAGTACCAACCCCTATGGTAGTCCTTTAGTTTTATGTAGAAAGAAGAATAGACTGTCACCCGCAGATCCGAACGCGTGGAGATTCTCAATTGATTACCGAAAATTAAATAGCATAACGAAATACTCCACATATCCCCTCCCGATAATAGATAAAATTATAAGAAAAATTCGGTCAACTAAATATATGACAACCTTAGACTTGACGTCAGGCTATTTTCAAATTGTAGTAACACCCTAGGATGTCGAAAAGACAACGTTTGTCACAAAGTCAGGCGTGTATGTCTTTTTCGAAGACTGTCGTTTAACATTAAAGTTCTTACCTTAGCAATATTTGAAACATTCCGATTTTTTTTTGTATATGTTATTTAAACAATTTTTCTCCCTGAAGCCAAAATTTGACGTTTTTTCCCTTCCTTATGAATAATATTATCTGTCGTTGCTGTACATACCGAGAAATAATAGCGTCCATAGTATTTTTAATAATTAAATACAAATAACTTTCTACGGAAAGAACACAAACATTGCCTTTCATCCGTTGCTTCTTTGAAAGCGCCATTTTGCATGAAAACAAAATTGTCAAGTAGCAGATGATAATTTATCGCTTTCAAAATTAAAGTTACAATTAGAAAATTTTTTCCAAGCAAGCGATATTTTAGGCATATTAATAGCAAGGTTAAGCTGTAGAGTCATTAGGTTATTTGGAAGCAGAAGATGGGAAAAATGAGCAAAGTTCTCGCCGGGACTCGAACCACGGACCTCTCGAATGCATGTCGAGCTTCTTGACAACTACACCACGAAGGCATGCGAAGAAGGCGGGAGAAATACCTTATATACTCCCCCTTTTAAAGGGCGACTAGGAATTAGGGAACCCAATCGCCAAATCCCGGTGATGGAGAATTATCATCCACCACCTTTTTTTGTTGTTGTTGTTGTGCCACTTGGAGAGTCATTAGGTTATTTGGAAGCAAGAGATGTGAAAAATGAGGATTGTCCTCTCCGGGATTCGAACCACGGACCTCTCGAATACGCGTCGAGCGTGCTCACCACTACACCATGAAGGCATGGGCTGGAGAAATAAAGCAAGCAAGGTAAAATCGTCTAAAAAATGCTCAAACAGCTTCTGTATTTACTTATTTTTAGGCATATTAATTAATATTTGAAAGGAAAAAATTAATTAATTTAATTCTTCTCGAAATCCATGTATATCTTCCAGTAAATTGCTAAGTTTCAAATGTTTTTATGAAAGAATTAGTTTCAGACATTTGTCTAAATTATGATCAAAGTTTTTTCGTTTATTTGATTTTAAGCATGATTATATTTTTCAAACTAAGAAAAAAAAAGTTTTTTTTTTTAATTTTATTAAACGAAGCAAAAAATTATGTACTTAGGAATTCTATTTCTTAGCTCTTTTTATTGCTTTAGGTGGGGAACGGAGAATTCTAGCTTTTCAATAATCATTAATATTTTTAATTATATTTTTACTCAGTAAATTCCATTGTTATTTAAAATTAAACATTCTCCCGATGTTTGGCCCATTTATAATCCTTATACCTGAGGTAAGGCATAATAGTAGTTTTCTCCGGTTTGATAAAAACACCATAAAAAACCGTAATTACCCATAATTATTCATTTTTAAATAATTATTTTACTTCCCTATTGCGGAATAAGAGAGCAAAAACACATCTAAACATCCTTAATCAACCCATTTTTTGCAACTTTTTTAATGACTTTTTATTATTTTCTGGAGTATTGGAGAAAAATGAGTGCATTAATAACTTCAGTAATATTCGACATGATTTCAGAAATGACGTATAAGTGCCCTCTTAGGAAATAGAACAGCTCGCACTAATTAGATTAGTTTGAAACATTTAATTAAGTAATTATCATTTTCCTCTTTTTTTTTCCTACTCCTCCTCATTGTGCATTTCAAGTTTTCTTTCTCTTTTGTTCCGTTTTTTTTTCCCGTGTCACTAAAAGAATTATTTGGAAATAAAAACGCTAAGAATGGAGATAAATGCAACCGTGTAATTGTTATGGCTGGACCAGATGAAAGTAAGCTATTTCTTCTCTGATTTATTTTACCATTAGTTTATCAAAGAACATATGCGCCAAGTAACGTACGTTAATTTTTCTTAGGATAATCTATTTATCTTCTAGCACGGCGAAAAAGTAATAATAATATTAACCCTCACAGAGCTTTCTAGTAATTCCTAATTAGAAGAATAAATGTTAGTTCAACTGCATAATACTTATAATTATGAAAATGTGGTAATAACAGTAACTGAATTTTACTAACGTGTGTTCAAAATGTTTAGAGTCAAAGCTTATTATAAAATAGCATGTAAAAATGAATAAATAAACATAGCAGTATTTTGAGTACGTGGATAATAAATACTTCCTTCTCCATTACTGCAAAGACTGTCAAGCTTCTACAGAGGCTGTTCGCACATTTTTTAGAGGATTTTGGTAAGCGGTAATAAAAAATCGTTTGCTGCAAAAAAAATAATTACAATTGTACTATGTTTCTAAACATCAAACTTACCGTCTGTGGCTTGAAAGTTTTGTTTCTGTTCAAAATGGCGAATTTAACAAAGCAGTGGTTGGAAGGCTACATTCACGCTCTTTCCGAAGAGAAATATGCATACTCCGTTATCCCAAAACGATGTGAGAGTCATGGTTTTGTGATATCTGAAGCGTCGATAGGTAATATCATCAACAAGAAAGGAAATAAACGTCCAATTGGAGCCTCCAGTGGGACAAAAATTCCAAACGAGTATCCAAGGAAAAAACGGACATCTTCGACTATTGCAAAGGTACGTTGTTTAATGTTAAAAGAAAATCCCCCTAGTCAAAGGACAGTTGAAAAATCATTAAAATGCTCGGTGTCCACTGTAAAAAAATGATAAACGTTGATTTAAATCTTAAGAAAGCGAAAAAACGCAATGCGCATCGTCTTCTTCCAAAGCATATCGCTCAAAGCAGGACATGCTGCAGAATTCTGTATGAGAAACACTTATCCGAAGAAAAATGGAAAAAAAAATATCACAATAGATGAAGCATGGGTGTATTTAAATGACTGTAACAAAAAAAGGGCCATTTATTATCATAAAAGGGGAGAAAAAATTTAAGTACATGGTTCAAAGAATCGAAAAAAAGTTTTTCTAAGGGATTCATGATTGTTGCTGGTTTTTCTTATAATGGCAAGTTAAAAATAAAGAGAGTGCAAAACAATGTCAAGATTAACTCCAAATACTATCAGGAACATATTTTATCGCCAATTTTTCTGAATGAAATACCATCGCTTTACCCACAGTGTCATCCATCTGTGAGACTCCATCGGGACAAAGCTAGCAGTCACACATCAAAATCCACTGTAAATTTCCTAAAAGAAATGAACAAAAAACTGGTATCAAGGCCATACCCTTCACTGATATCCCTACTAAATCTCCCGATGAGTCACCTATGGATTTTTGTGCTTTCGGACTTTTAAAAACTGCATTATCCAAACGTTGTCCCCAAACCCTAACAGGACTCTGGAAAGCTGTTCGGGGGGAATGGGATAGAATACCTCTTCTGACACTTCCAAAGGCATTATTATCTTGGAAATTGCGGTGTCGAAAGATAGTTCAGAATAAGGGATGTCAAATAGAACATTTAAAACACAAGAATTTTATGTAATTTAGTTTTGTGAATACAATATACATTGTCTAAAAAATGTGCGAACAGTCTCTGTAGAAACTCATGACAGCATTAACACATATGTAACATTTGTTTAAGGTGTTTATTTATTAATTTATATTTTCAATTCAGTATTATTCATACTCATATCAAAGGTTATTCTGAAATCTGCATAAGCAAATTTCATTAACTGCTGATTTATGAGGGAATTGATAAAAGTGCAACAATGTATATTATAATTATTAAATATGAGATTTTGTTTAACGCATATTTTACGTTATAGACTTCTTATTATTATAGACTATCTTATTATCTTCTTTATAACTTCTTATCAGCATTTATTGAACTTTTGTTAAAAGAATTACGTTATTTTATAAGGTATTTTCTCCCTCCTTTCCACATACCTTCGTGATGTATCGATAACACAGTTAGTGACGTATTCGAGCGGCCAAGGGTTCGAGTCTGGGCGAAGGCTTTGCTTATTTTTCATGTCTCCTGCTTCAAATTAATCAAATGACACTACAAGTGGCGCCTGAACTAAAAGGTGGTGAACGATACTACGTCTTCACCAGGATGTGGCGACTCTGGTCCCCTATTCCCCAGTCGCCTTTTAAAAGGGAGAGTGTATAAGGTATTTTCTCCCATCTTTCCACATTTTTCCCATCCTTCGGTGGTGAGATTGGAAGCATACTCGACGCGTATTCGAGAAGTCCAGTGTTCGAGTCCCGGAGATAGCAATGCATATTTGAGTCTCCTGCTTCAAAAAAACCTAATGACTCTACAATTTTATTTCTAAATTTACGTAAAAGATGTACTCTAAAATGTAGTACTATATCATATACTGTCTATAAGACGGTGCTTCAGATTTGCTGAAGTTTTATAGTACTTTGCAGGCTTTCTATACTTAAACTCGAAACTTAACCTATCCGTAATAGTCACTTCGAAAATATTCGCAGCAAATCTCAGCAGAGATGACTGAGATGAGAGTGTAAGTCAGAAAACTATCCACACTCTTCTTTTTATCCTGTATGTAAAAATAACAAAAGATAATATTATTTCATTATTTTTCAGTATAATCTTGGGCTTTGCAATAAGCTTGTTCCAGCGTTCTGTGAACATGAATATTCACTCATAACAAAATATTTTCGCTCATCAGACAGCCTTACATACACACCTATTTCACACGCAGATTTCAAATAAATTAATGATACCTAAAAGTATGAAAAATGACTGGGGAATAGGGGACCAAGTGTGTCAAAGAAGTAAAACTGATTCTGTGAAATCCGGATTTTTGAGTGCAGTGCTCCAACCCATCCAATCCCAGTTTATGACGTTAATCAATAAAGCTGGTCTTTCGTGATCCGTTTCAAAGCTCACCTGTCACAAACTTTACGAAGTCTCCAAGTCTGTTATGGAACTTTTATTTTTTATTATCCCAAAGGGCATTAGCTCCAGAAGGGCTATTAATTTCGCTTTGGCATTCTGCGTCGATTCACTTTCTGCGTTGATTCACTTTTCAAACTGTTAACAATAAATATCACAGCCCTGTATTATATTTAAAGAAATTAAATAATGAAGAATCTGCATAAATGTAGGTATGTTTCTCGCAGTGTGATAAAACAACGATACCTAGAGTCATTAAATTTTGAATAACACAATCCTCCACCGACTATGGGCATCTGGAAGCCCTAATTTAGAATTTGGAATATGTTTTATTATCTGTTTCGTATTTTGTCAGACATTAAAGAATTTTTGATTAACAAACTCAATTATTTCAAAGCGAAGAACGGCAATACTGTACGGAAATAAAAACATTTTTATCTCCAGCGCACAAGACTGCTCATCGGAAATTCTAAAGATATGCTCATTTAAAATTATTTTGCGATACTGCTGTTGAATTGAATTTTATGATTTAACTGCTAAGAAACACAGAAAACGTTAAAAGAAAGTTTCTTTGGGTATAATGTAAAACCTGAAAGCTTTCAGACTTTTATTTTTGATTATTTGTTTTTTATTTTTTTATTAAGGCGAAGTTTATGAGTTCTCTCTGCCTAAGGGGAGAGATACCTGCGTTAAAGACTTTTTTTAAGAGAACTGACTAGTATTCACATTGTACATGGGGAAAACCACGAAAACTCCCATATGGCCAGCCCATTCATTGATATTTGAACCTCATCGAACTTCTAGTGCTCACGGATTATAAGTCTGTTGCTGCTAATTCTTCTAAGTCTGATATAAACAATCTCATAAGGAGAGCTATGGCAATTGCCCTCTGTTTTGAGACCTCATCGATAGTAATTGTTGGATTGCCTTAAATCATACGACATGTGCATTGTTGTTATCTACAGTGACAGTGCTTGAATGTCCTGCTCCTTCCTCGTGTCTCATAATTTCTGAACATTTCTATCCTTTCATGCACCATAGTAAATCAGTAACTTGGTATAGCTCTAAAAGCCACTTATCCATTTCCATCCGTTGTACACCTTCGAATCAGAGAAAACGATCACAGCTCTTTCTTCCTTATTGATGTTGTAAGGTTTATCCTAATTTTAATAACAGTTGTTTTATGCATCTTTCCTATTTCTTATAGCTTCAGCTTACAATTTCCTACCAGGATGTATTTTCAGAAACGCTGTTAATGCAAATGAGTAAGAGTAGTATTTAAGTCGATGTTTTCATCGACTTCGTTAGTACCAAGAAGCATATTTATACTACCTGCATTCGTCCAATACTCTGCTATGCAGCTCCTGCATGGAATTCGGCTTCTCAAAATCAACTATACCAGCTGCAAGTCGTACAGAATAAATTTTTGCGCATTATTACAGACTCTCATTATTTTATTCGTAATGAACTTGTAGGGTTTATATTTATATTAACTAACATTTATTTTAAGTTATTTTTCCTGTTTAGCCTTTATTTTCTCCTAGAAATGCCCGTGCCAGAGTATTGTAAATTGCGCAGTTTATTCAAATTTAGCGGAAGCTAGTTGAGTTAAAATAGGAAAGGAAACCAGAGTGTGAGAGTCTTGCTTTGAAGTTACGCTAGTGAGGTTGCTCGGTAGAATTTAGATCGCTGTGTGTCTGCTTGTGTGCCTAGCTTTGCTGAAGTGGTAACGTTCAATTGTTTAATCAGTAATCTTGCTGAATCTCAGCGGTAATTAAAAACGCGGTTAGTTTAGGATCTTAGACCCTCGTCGGTAGTGTTTTGATATTTGTTCATCTAATCATTACTTTCAGTTTTACGTTTTATTTCAGTTAAACCGCCGGGTTGGCACAGTTTGTGAACGTTAAGTAGACGCATTTGTCATTTTAAAGTAAAATAAAAAGGGCTTCAACCCCTTCTTACGTTTCTGTTTAAATTCACGCATAGTAGCAGTCACTACCCCAGTTTCTGACAAGTTGGGGCAGCGAGATCTTACAAACTTTTGCATAGAGACTTAAAACTTGAGACTATTCCAGAATATATTAAAAGAACCAAAGAAACATTCTTCGCAAAGGCTGTTCAATGCGATTTTTGAGAATTATTCCCAAGTCTTCAATTATGAAGTTCTCTGTGAAAATAGAAACATCCGGCCATTAGCAGCTCACACTTTCATGGGTGGAGACGACAATTTAATCACTTAGCTCTCCAGTTGGTAGCTGTTTATACTTCCAATGCTTTTGATCATTGTGCTGATGTTTTTAAGCTGTTTGGAAGTAGTTTTTTGGAATAGATGTAGTTTGTGGTTCTGTTGTTTCATATGTTGAAGTGTAGCATTTGTTGTACCGTATTGTAGTCTTGTTTGCAGTAGTTTGTAGCATTTGTATTGAGTTGTTTGTTCGTTGTATTGAATATGGTTGCATTGTTGTATTACTGTAGTATTGTATTGAATATGGTTGCATTGTTGTATTATTGTAGTATTTCAGAATTGTTGTATTCAGCATGGTCTTTGAAGCCAGTTTTTGTATCTTGAAGTTGTTTCTCCTTTGTCATAATTTTCTCATGGTACGCTCTTCTCTCTCGTCCATGTGGAGAAATTTTGTGATGTTTTTCCTGGGTCCTTTTTGGTGCTTCCCTCCTTTTCCTTTGTCCGATTTCTTTTCAAAGATCTTATCCACGTCCAGATTCATACATGTTATGTGCCCTAGGGCTTTATCTGAAGAACCAGCAACGTTGCTCCGTGCAATAGTTCGGTTATAATATTAGTCTTAGTCTTAGACTTCGTTGGAGAGCCTAAGTTCTGACTAGCGCGCGTTTGCCTTTTTGGCTACGTCTCTCTAAGCTACTGCTACGCTCGGCAGTACTTTAGGCCCTTGTTTGGCTTCGCCGACTTAATTAAGATTTAGGGGCCAACTACTTAGAATCTTGAAAGCTTCGGCTATATATTTCAGTTAGCTTTAGTTAAGCTTAGTTAAGTTTAATTTCATATTAATTTAAGTTCAAACCCAAGTGAAAGCTTTGCTGTACACTCGGAGTTAGGAACTGATTGTGTCATATTTATTGTGAGAAATAAAGGGTAGTTAACTCTTCTTGAGTCTTACGTCTCTGTTCACACACTTAAGCGATTATTCGCTTATTAGTGTTTGAGGTTTTCAAGGATTGAACTGCGAATTAAATAGGTAATAGGTAAAACCCCACAATGTAAACGGATTACGGTAGATTCGTATTTTACCAGAAATTAAGAGAAATTAACGTTGGCTGCCGATGACAATTAAAAAGGTTCATAAATAAACAATATCTCATCATGCATACGTCTAAAGTCCTATTTTTAGTATAAAAATAATAATGGCATAAGCGCAGATAAATTTTAACTTGCTCACGGATTTCGGAGATTGTGATCTACTTTTTGGACGCATTATAGAAGTTCTTTTTAAGGCTGTATATCGCCTGCGATTCTTTCTATATTTCACTGCAATATAAAAGCTGCTTTTCTTTTACATAGGTGACTTTCATCGCTGGCAGCAAAGTAAAATCATAAAAAGCTAATCGGATAAATATATGGAATGTGAGAAAAAGAGCATGTTACTAGGTTAGGTTAGATTACTTTATAATGTCTGTGTTCTTTGGGAACATAAACTTTTAAAAGGGCTCTTGAAGAGTTATCTTCTAGCCTTTGGGAAACTAAACAGAGATCAGAAGAAGGGTGTATAAGATCCTTTTATTCAAGCATAAAATTAACAAATGACCCAACTTGGGTTACAGGAAGCCAACACTTCTGGCTTAACAGAAATACGTAACAAATAATAATTTCAAGGTGTGGTAGGTTAGCCTAACGGCTCACAGAATCCTTTAACGCGCAGGAAAAGGTCTGATCTGTAGTAGTAACCGGCAAGACAAGCCTACAGACGAGACCACATCGACGCCGCTAACGCAAGTTGCTACAAACCACAGCACAACGTGGCCTGGAGTAGGCAGACACACTCTAAATTTAACTTCCGAAACTCTTGCTTAACTAGCACTTCATTCTACATTAATCTGAATAAACTCTGGCTAACTCATTTACATTCTAGCATGAAAAGCATGGGTGAAAAGTGAGTAATAGGAAAGTCTTTCAACTTAAAATGAAGTATTAATTTAAGATAAATAGATAAAACTCACAACTTGAAAATGGCAAAGCACCAACAGTTATCTACCTAAGGGAAGGGATGCCTTCATGGCTATTGCACATAGGAAAAACGGTGAAAACCAACATGTAGCCAGCCTGTTTGCCTGGGATCGAGCCCGGATCGAACTCCAAGTATTCAGCGTTCTTACGGCGTCATGCTGTTAATTTCAGAAATTCCATTGTCTTGAAGGAAGTGTGAGCGGCGCTTTGTCTACAAGCGAAAATCAATTTGGGAGCACTGCAAGTCCGTGTATTTAACTTTACAGTATCTTCTTTCAAATTTTTCAAAACCGAGTTTTTCAAGAGGCTTTCTGGAATTCTGCTGATGTCTGGGCTCGTGGGGGCTAAAACGGTATTCAACTGAGGCATGTTCAAAAAGCCATAGTAAATATTTCTATGACCTGGGTAGAAGAATTTCCTATCTTTGTAGAGATATTAGGTATTTTTTGAAAGCATGAGAGATGAAAAATAGACAATGCCCTCGCCAGGACTCGAACCAAGGACCTCTTAAATACGCGCCGAGCGTGCTGACCACAACATCACGAAGGTATGCTAATAAGGCGGGAGAAATACCTTATATCTTTATGCAAAATTTAAAGCAAGCGGGCTACTAGAATTTGTCAGTCTTTGTCAAGATCACTGTGCAGTCCTTTCTCACTATGATAAAATCACGAGTATCAATTTAACATAAACAATGATATAAAGCAAAAATCTCATCAAGCCTGCGAACAACAAGTTTCGTTATCCCACGTTTCCAACTCAGGGCATAGTAACACATTTGTCTTTATAGGGCATATGAACTGACCCTATCTTATTTTTTTTTTAAAGTTCAGTTTGTTTATAGTTGAATGACAGAAAATTGCTCACAAACCAGCCGATTAAACGAAACTGTCTATGTAAAATATGAAAGAGAAGTGAAAATTGCTTAAGATGCTATTGTAAGGATCTTAAGTTTGACTAGCGTTTATTTTATTTTAAAACTTTACTATTATCACTTATTTTTCACTTCAGACCAGAATTATGTGAATATGTTTATGCAAATTGTACTTGCTAACACTTAAGTATTTAAGTTGTGGCTTTTTGCCAAGAGCGTAGTAAAAGGTAGTGGAAGGGGAGAGAGAGTGAGTCATCTTGCCACGAGTCTTCATGCGAGCTTGCCGTAAGTTACGGTCCGCCTTTAAGGTCAGAGGTTTTAATCCTCTTGAAAGCTGAAGACGTATTGTAGTTCTCCACAGTTTGCGTACTACAGACGTAGTAATTTAAAAGGCCAGTCTTAGTGTTAGTCACCTGTGTAAAATATTTAAAGTTAACTCTTATTTAAATTTTATTTAGTTAGTAGTTTACGTTCAGACCACAAGTGGTTGGTCTTTGTATTTCGGAGTGCGGGAGCGACTTTGAAACGAGGGAAAAAATACTACACTATAGGACATAGTTTGCAGTCAACTCACTGTCCAGTCAGGACATGGTATGTTCCCCAAACAGATAAAAAGAAATACGAGTCCTGATACTATCACTGATGGTGTAATTGTTTGTAACTCAATTTTTTTCAATTCTAATAACATTTATTCTCATCCGGTGTTTACAGTGTATTCCTTTTTTTCCCTTGAATGCTAATTTAATTTACTTAACCCTATAAATTTATTTTCCAAATTAAATTGCTTGAAAATAAGATAAATTTCCTATAATATTTTTCGTCATTTTTAATATGAAATACTTCTCTTCACCGGATAGGTTTTAATTGCTTTCGGATTGTTATGATTCTGGGTTAACCATGGACGTTGTCCCCAAGTGGCAAACTTATACGTTATGAGGATTTATTTAATTTATCTAACAGGTTATTTTTATTTTATAACAACTTTTCTTAGATTTCCGTTTCCAATCCTCTCTTTCTTGACAGAATGTTAATAACTCAGCGATTATAAGGTAGAAATAAGTGATATTTAATGGAAGGTTTTGGAAGGAGAGGCAGTGTTAGGCCTGCTTCAAAGCCACGTTGCTATCCTAAATTACCAGCAATTAGATTTCCGTGGCGTTGAGCGCTTCTAGCCATTAGTCTTGTTTACGCCGAATTTTACGAGTCAGAGCCTTCCTGCACTTTACACCTGTCATCCATTAAGCTAAATTTCATACATTTAATTTAAAGTTCATCGTTCCCTGTTTTAGTTAAGCCAGAAGTGATTGCTTTTGTGTACGCTCAGGTGGGGCCAACTATGAACTTATATAAATTAAAGGTTCTTTGAATACCTTCCTATTTAAGACCTGAAAGTAATTCCTCACACAGTCTTTTAGTGTCTCGTCAGTTTATGTTATTAAAGAGTACAAGGCGCTATGATGTTATCATTGCGTAAATTATCTCTCAGCTTTGATATCTTTTCCAGACGCAGATATGACCCGTTTAAGACAGTTATGAGGTTTCCTCCATTCTTAGACAGTTTTCTGTGATTATAACTAGAAAAAGACTAAAATTGTATTAGAAATATGATTGTTCTTAATTTTCTGTTCAATGATAAATGTAATATTTATCCGAAGAAAAATCTAACCTTTGCCTTGAGCTCTGAGATAGCTTGATCAAGGGCGATTTCAGAC
>KK116725.1:113295-149251 GCA_000611955.2 Stegodyphus mimosarum | reverse complement strand
ACTGTCACAGAACAGCTAGAGTACATCTGTCTTACCATCGACAAGTAATGCACAAAAATGTTCAAGGGCAATGATGGCGCTCTAAATAGAGCGATACAGATAATTAAATGCATAAATGATGACTCCAATGAGTTGTAACACCTATTAAAACTAAAAAGACCGTGAGCATTAAAGACTGTATACACCAGTTCTATAATAACTGTCAAACATTTTAATAAATGTAACACCGAAAAACACAATTCCAAATTCTGTTCAAATTTCAAATGCAAAGACACAGCTCCAAATTTTGTCTTCCAGAACTACAACTGTTAAAACATCATTATATATATCCTTAAAAGTTTGTTTTTAAGATTTATAAAATTCCAGTGTCTATAGCTTACGTTTTCACGTAATGTACACGGACTATTATTGTAATTCTACTAATACACAGAAATAAATGTTCGATTGACCTGACTGCCGGCCGTGACTTTGGGCTGTAGCTGTTTAGGTAGAAGTTAATTTCTCAGTGACTGGACATAATGGCTTGACGCAAAATGGCAAGTGAGCAGTCCAATCAGCAATTTAAAAAAGAGTATTTTCATGACTGCTTTTGAAATGTATGGGCAGTGAAATTTAACTGTATAGGAGGAATATTTCGAACGCTGATTTCTCTTCTTTCTCAGAGCTCGAATCAGTTTTGAGTTGGCAAAATGCTTTCAAAAAACTTTGTTTAGATTTAAGTAAGCTGCTTGAATGGAAAAGAATATTTACCTGGAATAACTAGCAATTTTATTTACCTTTGTAAAAGTAACTCTTATTTTATAATCGCATTTACGTGGTTCAGAAAACAGTAAACAGACTAAAATATACTATTAATCTCTAGCTGCGATGGGATAGCTTCCCCGCAAAGCGGGTTTAGGGTTGCCAGAAAATGGGAAGGGAAGGGAAGGTTGCCATATTTGGCACGAAATCCCCCATTTAGCTACAAAATTCGCAATACGCTATAGACGGATGGACAACATTCTAGAACGAATTCTTACCGGATTGGTCCAGAATGTTCTCGAAGGCAGGCCAAAAGTTATATAAACACTGCCTGTACGCGGAGTAGCAGTCTAGTGTCGAGTTGGTCGTTGAGTGTACCGCGAGTTGGTGCATAGAGAGTATGCATCATTGAGGCTATCGAGTGGATCGCGAGTTGTAGTGTGGAGAATCTCGAGGGTACGTTGAGTTCGGAGAACGAACGAATCGAGTCGGGAACGGCACTCTTGTGCCTTGCCGTGGAGCTGTCGTCACCGTTACAGCCTGATAGCCTGAAGGCTGTGTCGCTGATTGTGTCAGCATGTTTGTCGCAGTTTTTCGACGACTGTTAACGTGACTGTGGAACTCTCTTAAGTAATACTGGCTAATAAATTGTGTTTTCATTCTTCATTAAGTGTGGTTGTCAATCACTCCAAATCCATGAACCTGTGCAGACGCAACAATATTAAATTATTTAAGTTCCGGTGCTTTCAGTTCTGCTTCATGTGCATAAAAATTATGAATTCTAAGAATAAAAGGTGAGCTTTATGAAAACTTTACAAGAAAGCACAAAAAAAAATTAAAAGAAAAACGAAAAATTAATTCATATAATGATTCCACATGGTGATAAAAATATCACTAGAGAAATTATTTTTACAGCGATTGGATTTTATTTTATTTATATTTTAATTGATATTAATAATTTTCTTCCTTAAAAATAACATAAATTGCCAATTCTGTGATACGAATATTACATATAATGATATTTAAGAGCACATTGCATGATTTTTATGAGCTAAACTGCCCTAAATTGCATCCTCATGTTGTTTATAATTTAAAATATAAGTGAAAGTGTTCACAAATTTAAATAAAAATAAATGTATAATAACTTGTAGATTTGCATGTTAAAAATTTATTACACTGTAAGTAAATGCATAACATTATAATGTGTTACATTTCTATGATTCAAAATCAAAAGTATACAAACTTTAATACACTTATTATTTTTGAACTATTGAAACAATTTTAGCTGTAATGTATTAAAATACTTTTCCCATCTAGAGATTAAAATTGCTGGAGGGATAAAATTACAGAGCAACAGTGGGGTACCGCTTATACGGCTTTCAATGGACAATTCACAAAAGACGTATAAATGGGAAACTTTATGATTTGAAATATATATATATATAAATTATAGTAAGTAGTTTAAGAACGTAGAAACCTTTTTGGTCAAGAATTTTGCGCATTGAGCTGCAAAATTAAAATTAAAGATAAGGAGTAAAATTCTAAAAGCTATCGCCTAAAGGTAAATTTGATATCTAAGTTCCAGAGTAAAAAACTTAAACAAAAACATTACTAAAAAGTAAAAGCATTTGTAAAAAATTGAAAACCAAAAAGGAGGTATTGATAAAAAAAAATTTATAAAACACGTAAAAAATTAAGTATTAAAAACACAAGAATAAATAACAATAAATGACAGTAAATGGCAATTTAGCCAAACTCGAGTTAGTCACGGACTTATCAAGGGAAAAGCGTGAGGAAGTCGAGTATAGCTAAACTCCATTACGCGTTTCGTCAAACGACAATAATTGAGACAGTAACGATAAAACATTAATAGAAAAATAAACTATATAATTTAGTGGGTTTCAATTCTTATAGTTTCTTTTCCTGACCCGCCTGCCATAAGATTTAAAACAAATAAAAGCACTAATGATAAAACTTTACAAAAACTTGGAAAGGCTAATGCACAAATAAACATGAGTAGCCAGTAGGCATGAGTCAAAAATTACATAATTTTAAGGAAGATCCCAATGAGCTAGAAAAATTAGACTTAGTAAACCTAAATAAGAAATAAATTAAAATAAAACACAAGTGTCTTGTTAAGACCAATTGCATTAAAAAAGAAAGGAACTGAACATACCTGGAACGAAATATGTGTGTGCGCATTGGCTCCCCAATTTTGATTCTAATAACCTACTAATGATAATACACAATTTTGTTATCCTACTTTCAATTTGTTTAAAATAATAACTATGTGCAAGCAAATATAATAATTTAAATAAATATTTAACTAATATTAACACATTTTAAATAATTAAACAATTTAACCATTTTTATAATTAATATTTAAAAAATGATATTAATACAAATTTAATATTTTTAAAAATAAGGCAAATTTCTATATGTAGTCATGTGAAATTTAAAAAAAAAAAAGAAAAGAAAAGAATAGTTCATACCTGTGTCTGAATTGCCATCTTGAATAAGTAACACTTCCTTGTACGAAGTAAAAGAAGTATTGTAATCATGAAAAATTCCGGGTGTCATATTTCAATGAAAATATCCATTTTGGCCTCTATCCAATGCCATTTAACCATGTTTTTGCGTGGCATCTGCACGTGAGGATAAATAAAGGACTCTTTTTTCCCCAAGGGATTGTAAAATGGATTAAAAATAGATTCAAAAAAGATTTTTTTCGTCATACGGGCCTACGTACGTGTGTATGCATGTATCTCGCATAACTCAAAAACGAGTAGCCCCAGAACGTTGAAATTTTGTATATAAGACTGGTATAACATGTAGTTGTGCACTTCCCTTTTTGATCGCAATCGGTCTCACCAAAAATATGTATGTATATACATAAAATCTCAGTTTTGTGCACCGAAAAATCTACCTTGTTGCCTGCTGGCCGAATTGCTTGTTCTTGAGGAGAAACTTTAATTTTAATTGTAAAATTTATTTTTTTAATTGTTTTAGCTGTGTTCGGTGTTTTATTTTTGTTATATTTTTCAACTTTTAATGGAGATATTTTGAGAGGTTTTTATGCATTTTTGCATTACCGCGAAGTGAGAACTGAATTAATTGAATGAGAAATCTATCTCTAAAGAAATTCAAGGAGATAAATTTTAATGAAATGCAGCAAAAAAATGCATATAATTTAATACTCCGTACAAGGAAGTTATATGGTGCGAGCATCAGATTTTTTCTAAAAACATTTTAAAGCGATATTTAATATTTTCAAAGGAAAGTCTTTAATTGTTCATTGACGTGTCTTTTGATTCCGAATCTCAAGCAAAGCGCTATAAATCGAATTCAGTTCTTGAAATATTTTCTCTCTTATACTTACAAAGAATGTACGAAATAATGTATGTACAAAGAAATTTCTGAGGATGAGGGTGTCAATACAATTTGACAGCATTTTGAAAAGAAGACAGAAGTATTTCATCATTTTCTTGTTCATCCTCTCTAGTTAAATGTTCTTTTGGTAAGATATTTTCAATCAGTTCTACAACGGTGCGTTAAGTCTACAATTACATCATTACATTGGCTTCACAATTTACGTATTCCTTGATTGTAATGTCTAATCCGAGTAGTTTCCAATCTTTTTCATCCAAATGTACAGTTTTATCACCATATCACAGTTTTATCCAAACTTTCACAAAATCTCCCTTTAATAAAGCAATGTTTAATCGTTCATGGTCATATTTTAGTCCAAGTGAAATCATGTTAACAGTTTAGGTTAATATTCATAGCCTCAAGAATATTAATTTTTTAAGGAGTTTGATAATGGGCAGTACGCTGATCCATAAAAAGTAATATTTTACGTTTTTTCTCCTCATAGTTTCGTCGATTTTCTTGAGCCATCCTGTAAAAATGTCCCTAGTCATCCATGCTTTCTTCTTAGCTTTATATTTTAATGGCAGAGCTTTAATATTTTTGAAATACCTTGGTCTTTGTGACTTTCCTGTAATTAAAGGAGTCATCTTTTCCGTGCCAACAGGTTTGCACAAAGTAAAAAAGTGAGACTTTCCTTACTTTGCTTAGCTCCAAGACAGTAGTCAACATTGAAAGCTAGGGTTCTTGCGGGCATAAGTTTAATGAAAAGAACAGTTTCGTTAACATTAAAAATGTCTTTTAATTCAGATCCATCTATTTTGGTGAATAAATTCTTGAACCACTCTTCAACTGACTCAGAAGGAACGCTTTTTGGTTCTCCATTTATTACATGGCATAAGATTCCATGGAGCAATTTAAATTCATGCAGCCATCCAATTGAAAAGCAAGCTTTTTTCACATTAAGCTCAAGAGCTATTTCTTTTGCCTTCTCGATTAACATGGGTTCCATCCACTGGAATATTCACTGAATGAAACATTTTAGCAAAATGGCTTCGACCTCGGAGGACTTTCCATCCTGTACACGCAATATCTTTGAAACGGACTGTCAACAAATTTCTGATCTTTCTTGAACTTTCTTTCTATCAGTGTTGTTACAGGAATATCCAATTTCTTTGCTAACTCAACTTTCGTCATACGAGTATTCTCAACAAATTCTTTTAAAACTTTATCTTTTAACGATAGCGCCTTTCCTTTCGTGACATTTTGGATCAGTTAACTTTCTAAAGCCGGCGGTACAACTGTTGTACCGCAAAATTTACTTGCTTTCAAGACGGCTATGATACAGGTGTCGTACCAAGCTTTCTGTTCCCCATTTAGAGTAACTGCCTTTCTTTAGAATCTCTCGGGGGTCCAGTTCCCTCGTCAGAGCAGCTGCTGGCTATGCATTGTTTAACGTTTATTATCTGGTTGGCGACATTTTGGCGAAGACCGTACGTTTCGTCTCCCGCCAATGTACTTGAAAATAAAACAGATGATATCTCTCTTTCAAACATCAGAGCTTTTTCTCGTGATTTCTGTGTAACTCGTGCTCTTATTCAGTTTTTATAATGGCTCCTCGTTTCAGAGGTCTCAATCAGCACGAAATTAATAACTTGCTAAGAGATTTAGAAGAGGAAACTTTTGCTGATACAGATTCGGACTGTTCAGATTCAGAACTCTGTTTTAATCAATCTTTTAATGAAGATAGAGTTGCCGATGATTTCAAAAGCAACGCTAGTAATTTATTTGAATGGAAACAGCCAACTGAGCATGACAAAGCTAACTTACTGACTTTTACTGGTAAACCTGGTATAAAGACTGAATTTTCGGGAACTCATCTTGCTGTCGATTTTTTTAAATTATACTTTTCAGATGAATTGTTTAAAATGTTAACCAGAGAAACTAATCGTTATGCTTCTCAAATCTTAGAGTTGCGGCCATATATAAGCGAAAAACGAAAGCACGAAAGCGACTGGTCGCCAGTTACATCTGATGAGCTTCAGAAATTTCTTGGATTAGTCCTACTCATGGCACATATTGAAAAGGACAGCATTCGAGATTATTGGTGAACGGATGATTTAACCGACACACCAATTTTTCGTAAGATAATGTCAAGAGACAGATTTTTAATGATTTTAAAATTTTTGCATTTTGAAAACAATAAAGAAAAACCTGATAAAATTATGAATTATGACAGACTGGAAAATTCGAAACGTTTTTGATCATTTAAAAACAACTTCTAAGCAAGTTTATAGTCCCGCAGAAGAACTCGCGATAGACGAAATCATTGTCAAATTTAAAGGGCGAGTAATATTTCGACAGTATATCCCAAAGAAACGTAAGCAGTGGGGTATAAAATTATACAAGATCGCTGATAAAGAAGGTTACACCTACGATATGGATGTTTACTTTGGAAAACATAAAGCTAAGGATCCCAATTTCTCAGCGTCTTATAATGTAGTTAAAGAAATGAGTGGCACTATCAGAGACAAAGGCCATAAATTATTTATGGACAATTTCTTTTCCTCGCCAGAACTTTTCCTTTATTTATTAAATGAAAATAAAATAAATTCATGTGGAACTATTCGTCCGAATAGGAAGCATTTCCCAAAAGATGTTAGCAGAGGAAAATTGAATAGAGGAGAAACCACTGTGCGTTTCACAAATGGGATGACAGCTCTACGCTGGAAAGATAAGCGTGACGTTTTCATGCTATCAAATATGCACAATCCAATGGTTATAACCGATGATCAGACAAAACCTGATATCATAACATAAATATGGGCTATTTTGATTTAAGCGATCGCATGGCCAATAGTTATACTTTTGGCACAAGAACTTTGAAGTGGACGAAGAAACTATTTTTTTATCTACTTGACTTAACAGTGCTAAACGCGTACATTCTAAGTAAAATAAGCAATATCGAAAAGAATCACAAAGTTTTTCGTATGAATTTGATTAGAGAACTGATTCATTATTCTGATCTTCAAGCTCATACGCTGTCTCCTTCAAGTCGAAAAAAACAATGCAAGTATCTATGTTCCCATTTCCCTTTTGATACAAAGAAAAGACGAAGATGTGCTGCTTGTTCTGCAAAAGGTTTACAGCGGAGATCAACTGTCAAATGTAAAGCATGTGATGTAGCACTCTGCATAAACTGTTTTGAAGCTTATCACACGTCATTTCAGAAAAGCAGTTAAAAAATAGCAATAGTTAATTAAATGGAGGCAACCTTCCTATAATAGCAAAAACAAAACTAAAAATTACTAATCTTACATCAGAAAACAAAATCAGAATTTAATAGGGCATGTCTCTATTAATGGCCTTTTTATAAGGGCCAAAAATTAAACAAAAAGAAACTACCCTCAGATGATCACGACGAACATAACTTTGACTATACAGGGTGTTTATAAAGTCCCGGACCCATTATGATGTTTAATAACTCCTAAAATAATAAAGATAGATTAAAATTAATAACATAAATGGTTCGATAGACTCAAAAGTTTCATGACCCTTGTCAATGAACTTCTACGTGTGCCCTCCTTCGTCACACGGAAAATATCAAGTCGATATTCAATTGACTTAACATTGGAAATGAAGTCGGACCTCCAAGGCTCAAAAATTTAGATAGAAAATCGCTTTGTAGGTTTCTTTAGGCCCTTAAATGCGAGGTTCTGTGTATGCGGTTTGAAATTCCGTCGAGCCGTTCCCGAGATATTGGAATCTTCTCCATGTCTCCCATTATTCGTCATTAGTGTAGACTCGAATACACACACATTGAATGTAGGGTCGGACCCCCCAGGTCGAAAAAACTGATATAGATGGAAATCGCTTTGTAGGCCAATTCCATAACATTACGATAGTTGCCAAAAGCAAAAGAGAGAAAAATGCAATTAATAAGCAGACGTTATTTAGAAAAGTACAGACATTTAGACTGGAAAATGAAATTATCTGAAATTAACCACACGCGCAGACGATAGTTACAAAAGTAAAGATATTCAAACCTGAAAAGGAAAATATATAAGTTATTCCATCAATAAATGCCATAAGTTTGTTTTTATCTTCGTTATTTTATGAGTTATTAAACATCAAAATGGGTCCGGGACTTTATAAACACCCTGTATATTGAATCACTGAATTTTTCATGTGTAAACAGCTCGGTTTAGATACCGATGAATGAGCTATCTGAATAGTCCTTTTCGTAGTTTTCCCCATTAAAAACATGAATGTGAGCAAGTTCTTCTGTCAGAGTTCTTCACGAAACATCATTCTTCAGCAAATAGTACTATTATACTTAATTAAATAATCCGTTTGACGTTTAAGCTTCTTCCCTTAAGTCAGTAAATATGGGATTTAGTTACATCGCTGCACTCAGTTGTTATGTAGATAAGACTATTGACGATTTCGTTTGGTAACAGATAGTTCAATATAAGTTCAATAAAAGCGAATAAACAGGCTCCATTTGCTTTGCCCCCCCATGTGTAACATGATTATAAAACGATTTCTCTCCAAATGTCCTAGTCTAAGGCTAAGGTTACATTAATTAATTCAGAAAAGCAACTCGAGGTCTATCTCTCTATGGGTAGAGATGTGATCATGGGGAACTTTCTAAGGGAAACTGTCTCGTGTTCAATTATACATTAAGAAAGCCCAGGTGGAACTACCAGTGATTTGACCGCTCCTTCACCTAGTGGATTCCTCCACGAAGGCATCCCTATTTTCAGGCAACTTATAAAGTATTTTCTCCCTCCTTTCGGCATGCTTTCATGGTGTAACGGTAAGCAGACTTGGCGCGTATTTCGAGTGATCCAGATTCGAATCCCGGAGAAAGCACTGTTTATTTTTTCTTGTCTTCTGCTTCAAAAAATAACCTAATGACTCTACAGTGGCGCACGAACTAAAGGGTAGTGGATGATGATTCTTCACCACCACGATTTGGCGATTGGGTTCCCTAATCCCCTGTCGCCCTTTAAAAGAGGGAGTATATCTGGTATTTTCTCCCGCCTTCCAGCATGGCTTCGCAGTGTAATGGTCAGCATACTCGGCACGCATTTCGAGAGGTTCGGGTTCGAGTCCCGGGTAAGGCATTGTTCATTTTTCCAGCATCAAAATAACCTAATGACTCCAAAAATTAATCATAGCTTGTCCCTTTAAAAGGGGGAGTATATCTGGTATTTTCTCCCTCCTTCCAGCATGGCTTCGCAGTGTAATGGTCAGCATACTCGGCACGCATTTCGAGAGGTTCAGGTTCGAGTCCTGAGGAAGGCATTGTTCATTTTTCCAGCATCAAAATAACCTAATGACTCCAAAAATTAATCATAGCTTGCTTTGTCAAAATCGAGTAAGCAATAAGCATTTCTTCGTTATAATAAACCCCGTAAATAAATAAAAATGTTTTTCACCTGGCTAATAACATTCACTGTCAGATGCATATATTTTTATGTTATGTTTCAAATTTCAGAGATCTTGTGCTCTGTTCGAGATTTAATGTTTCTAAAGCTCCTTTTACAAAGTAGGCAAAACTACTTTTTTAGGGCCACTTGAGGCTTAAATCTAATAAGATGTTACTTTGGTCTTTCTTGCTGCCGAGATAGATCAAAAAACTGTTCAGCAGTATTAACTGCGTTCAAACTTCAACTATTATACATGCAATTTTCTCTCATTTATTCTTTTGTGATTTTCATTCATTGTTAAGTAAATAAAATGGAAAAATCCATATATAACAAGCCTGTTCTCCGAGATTTGATTGACCTGATTTGATTCGTTCACTGGATTACGTAAAAGCACTCGACAGCTATCTGTATAAGAGGAAGGATGCCTTCGTCGAGGACTTGCTGAGTAAAGCTGGCTTATAGCAACGTTACGACAAAAACCATGAAAAGGCCCATGAAGAAAACCTGTTCGCTGTGATTCGAACCCGAGAAAACTACCAGTGTTCAGCCAATTTAGCGCTTGCCGCTGGTAGGCCCGTAAAAAATAGATTATGAAAAATTATTGAAATAACCGATTTAATTTGCTAACCTATGTTTATCACTTGGTAGTACGTAAATTAGACATGTTAGGTGATTGTTTGTGAATAAACTATATTGTAGTTTTCTCCAATGTTTCATATTACGGTTTTACATGGAATTTTCAGTGTTTCATTTTACAGTTTTACATGGAATTACAACACTTTGGAGTTAATTCTCATGCATTTATTTTGCTCCGTTCATCATTCTGATTCTTCGCACATTAACAAAAAGATACACAAGAGGATACTTTATGAAAAATTTGTCAGAAACAATTTTCTTAATTTTGCTTTGAAAATATTCCTGGGTAATTGTTTTGATCACTGAAAGAAATTTGAAAAAACATATTTCCTACACTGTAAATGTCAACACCCTTTTGAAAGTATGAAAAATTAAACTTTTTTAAATAAATTAGAAAATTTGTTATGTAGAACATATGTATATCCATTTCATTTAAAATCAAGGAAAAATCAAACTTTGGATATAACGATGGTTTTGAACGAAATCCGCCTATGAAAGAAAATTGACGTAGAATTCTTTATAAACATTTAAAACTGTTCTGAAAAGTACTTTTAATAAATTTATATTTTCTAAAATTTTAAATCATACCTTAAAATTCTCTTCAATAAATATTAAAAAGACGCCTAAAAGTGCTTTCTCTCTTTTAACGGATACCACAAAAATGCAAAGATTTAAGAAATTATCTCATCAGACTTCACTTCACACTGCAGATATAAAATGGATTGCATATACGGGTATTCGGAGAATTTTTTTCCTACTAACGTAAACAAAATCCAATTTTATAAAGAAATTCTGTCTACAGATATACCTACCTCCTCTGCCCGATAGTTCAAAGTAATATTTGTTAAAGTTAAATAATCAAACACAACTAATATATTTCTGATTTTCTTTTTTATATTACAATAACGGAATTATTAAAAAAAAACCACCAGTTTTGAAGTTTTATTATTGCTATAAGTTCATCTCAAAACATAATAGTAATGAATTATATTCTAATCATCTAATAGTAATTAATTTATTAATGAATTCATTATTATTATTTCATTACATTATTCATTACTATTATTTTATTAAAGAAAATAAATTATCAAATATTGCATTCCGACCTGCAGGCATATAAAGCTAGTTCAAATTTGTTATATTTTATCATATTCTGTGTTCTCTTTTATTAATTTCTAGTAAAAACAAAGGCAAAAAATTCACAAATTATTGCCGAGATTGATCAGAAATAGTAAAACATTTTATACATTTTGCTCTTAATAAATAAATGTAGTTTAGTTTAAATTAAATCAAAATAAATCTCGAAAAAGTCGCAAATATAGTAACCTATTCTAGACTATTGTCCAGCGTGCGACAAACATGTAAATTTTACTGCATGTATGGAGGGGACAAATGGCCACCCTAACGACTTTTCTCATTAGGGAACAGTAAAGGAGGGGGAAAAACTGTTTTGGATCGCGCCGTCCTAAAGGTTATATTATGAGAATTTTAGCCCGGTTTTAGAAGATTAATTCTACTCCATCTAGTATATTAAACAGTGTTCTTTCTCTTCAGAAGGAATGAAGTTTTTCTTCTAAGTATCCCCTCTATTCATGAACTGGTTTTCCAACTCCTGTACCCATGGAGGTAAGAAAGGAAGGAAGGGCTAAGCCCGCACTGCTAGTAAAAACAAAGGCTCTGGGGCTTCGGTCTCCAGATGGGGTGTTTTCTGTTTACATTCAGAAGTTGATTCTGATAGTATTTCGACACACGGCAGTTCCACACGAATCAAAAAACGGGTCACTTCTGCATAAAAGAAACATTCATTGTGTGATAAATAATAGCAATTTATATAGTGACATTTACGGAAAAATCACGTCTTGGTTATTTTTCGATAACTAACAACGGCGATTTCGATTGCGAATTTGTCTTATAAAAGTCTAAGCTGTAGAGCTACAAAAATATAGATTTTAACAAAAATGTTATGCTTAAAGAATGAAAAATACCTTACGGTACCTTTAAAATTTTATGCGTCTTTCGATACCCTTGATAGAGTATTCGCTACTTTTATTTTATATTCCAAACGCATGATGAATGCACAGAAATTAAAGATTTGCCCATGAAAAAAATGAAATACATATGAGTATTTATTTATGCATATGCTTGCAAAAAGCATGTATCTGCCTTTAACAAAATACGTAAATATTAATCAAATTATTTATAAATGTGCCTGAAATGAAGAATGTATTCATTCATAAAATTCTGTGAAAGTTACTGCGAAGAAATCTAGTTATTAAATGCATCTAAATTTATAATGATTATAAATATTATCTAAATATATAAGAACCTTAACATTGAATTGTAAACATAAATTGAAATCCTGTAGACAAATACGTTTATAAAACTATTTAAGCAAGAATTCTTCGTACTGGAAAGCAATCTGTTAAAAGGGTATTTTAAAATAAATTCTACCAGATGCGTACTAAAGGAAGTAATAAAGAAGAGTTTTACAGTTAAAAAAAATCTGACAAGTACAATTGAAAGAATTATTTCCTTACATTTTATAATAATTCAGTTACAAGTTTTAAATAATATTTTTTTTAAATCCTTTTTTATTCCCTTTGAGAAATATTCAGAGAAAGTTAAGTATATGAGAATGAGCACCAATATTTAACGTGTTTCACTATTAAAATAAAAGGTTCTCTAATTTGAAATGAACCGAATAGAGCATTAATTACTTACCGAATAGAGCATTAATTAACTAATTAAATTGACTTCGATTTTTCGATTTAAAAGATGCCTTAGAAAACTAAAAAATCATGTCATATTTGAAAAAGTATTTTAGGAAGAAGCTCTATAAATAGAAAAGAGATAATGCATAATTTTAATATTAATAATACAATAAACTTTGATGTTACTTTTCGTAATCCTTAACCGAATACCGAATCTAATTACTTTAAAGTTTTTTTCTAATGTAATTAATGAAAATTTGTGAAAATATTTCGTTCAAATTAAACCGTTCTGAGCAAACTATTCTGTGAAAAGTATAGCGTTTAATTCCGTTCAGAATGAAGTGATGTTTAAGAATGTATTCTTTTCACATACTTAGAACCCTGAAATATTGTATAAAAAGAAAATATATACATTTATATGCATGTTTACGACGTAATTAAAACAAAATATTTACATTCGATCCTGTCAAAACCCATTGAGCTTAATGGTAAGTCACTGAATGTTTTGGTCACCAGGAAGGGATCGCTAGTGCTTCAAAGCAGTGTATGGGGTTAAGACATCTCCTTATTTCTTGCCTCCATGCCTGTACACGACTGATTTCCGAGATAAATACTTGAAAGGTGGGACTGCGAACGCAGTAAGACAAACAAAAGCGACGTATAACCGAAGTTATGCAAGGTGAAAAAAGAAATACTGGGTGTTTATATAGTCCAGGACCCATTTTGATGTTCAATAACTCATAAAATAATAAAGATAGATTAAAATTAATAATATAAATGGTTAGATAGACTCAAAAAAGTTTCATGACCCTTGTCAATGAACTTCCACGTGTGCCCCCTTCGCACGAAGAATATCAAGTCGATATTCAATTTGACGCCAGGTACCGGTAAGCATGTCGGCATCCACAGACGCTATTGCGGTTGTAATTCTGGCTTTTAGGTCATCCATGTTCGACACTCTCCTCCTGTAAACGTTGTCCTTTACAAATACCCAAAGGAAAAAGTCCAGCGACGTTATATCAGATGATCTGGGTGGCCAAGGAATTGAACCTCCTCGTCCAGTCCATCTTCCTGTAAAATGGTCATTCAAAGAACTACGAACGATGGTACCCCAATGAGGTGGTGCACCATCTTGTTGCAAAAAGACATGTGGCTGAAGCTTTTCTAATTGTGGAAATACGAAGTTTTCCAACATGTCTAAGTACACGATTGATGAGACCGTCTTTTCTGTAAAAACGAAAGGCCCAATGAGTCGGTCGGGCATTAGTCCACATCCCACATTAACCTTTGAGGAATCCCTTTGTGCCTCACGGTATTCATGGGGGTTTTCAAATCTCCATGTGCGCACATTATGGCGATTAACAATGCCAGAAAGAGGAAAGGATGCTTCGTCGGAGAACATTACAGAAAAGTACAGATATTTAGATTGAAAAATGAAATTATCTGAAATTAACCACACGCGCAGACGATAGTTACAAAAGTAAAGATATTCAAACCTTAAAAGGAAAATATATAAGTTATTCCATCAATAAATGCCATAAGTTTGTTTATATCTTCATTATTTTATGAGTTATTAAACATCAAAATGGGTCCGGGACTTTATAAACGCCCTGTATTTTACTAATAAAATAATCAGGATTGAATCGGGACCAAGATGTAACGACGTATAAATGGGAAAGGAGAGTCGTATAAACGGTATTCCACTGTATTTTCATTTAAAATGAAAAGTAAATATAATCTTTTTTTTTTTTTCTGCAACTTTTGTGCATCATTTTTTAATAAAGCAAACAAAAAAAACTGCTGAAAAAGAACAGCAAAATGTGTCAGTTCATTTGGGCATACAGTTCTCGACTTTAATTAAATATAGCAGATTATCAGGATCATGGCTCCTGAACTTTAAGAAACAGTCTGCTAGAACTTAGGGAGCGAAAATAGATTCACAGTTCATGGCACCGTATAAAATATTAAGCTCATGAGTATGAGAAAAAATTAATTTTGCACCGCCTTTTCTGCTCTGTGATCATTAAATAATTAAAGAGCACAGAATCACGAGGTTCATAGAAACTGGATATTTATATGGGGAATGGGTGCAGGAAAAATTCAGGTGTTAAAATTTATTTTTATACGATTTGAAATTTTGTAATGCTTGAGAATTGGCTTACGACAAAGCTCTAAGAAAATATGCCCCATGTATTTTAACCTTAAGGGTTATTTTCACTTCCTTGTATGAAGTAAAAGGGAAGTATTGTAATCGTGAAAAATTTCGGATATCATATTTCAACGAAAATATCTATTTTGACCGCTATCGAATGCAATTTATCGATGTTTTTGAGTAGCATCCGTACGTAAGGACAGAATAAAGGTTTCTCTTCCCCCCAATAATTATAAAACTGATTTACAATGGATTCTGAAGAGATTTTCACGTGGCGTCTGTGCGTACGTACGTATGTATGTATGTATGTATCTCGCATAACTGAAAAATTAGCCTCAGAACGTTGAAATTTTATATATAGGACTGCTATAGCATGTACATGTGCACCTTCTATTTTATGAAGTTTAGGGTTTAGGTAAGTAAGAAATAGTTATCCTTTTGCGATTAGATACATATTAAATGATATTTCTGTCACAATGACACACCAATTAAAGTTTAGGAACATTCCTTAGCTGCCAATAAGGCATACCTTAACAGTTAATCTATTTTTTGCCCGTTGTTGCTACGTGTAATAAAACACGTAAAATATCCCCTGATGTTTCAGATTCTCTAGCTATATGCAATGAATCTACGAAGTCGCTTCCTTTAATTTATTCAGAAGTATTTTCGTTAAGAATAAACGTCCCGTTTATACCCAGAATCTTCGTTATCGGAAATTCTGTTTAGGTCTGTTTTTCTAATCCTCTATAAACCTTAAAAAAAACAGAGAAATAAATAAAAAAGAAATAGTGTAGTCCGCTTTAATTTAGTAAAAAAAATACATTCAAAACAAAACAGAATAAGCACAGGAATCTTGAATAAATAACCAGCTGTAATACCTCTCCGTCAGAACACATCTTAAAAAATCTTTCTGTGGAAAATCCGCCATCTCCCGAAGCAGATTCTCTAATATAAGCATCTTGTCCTTGATTCTATCCGCACGAGAAAAATTATATGATGTATTTTAGTCATGAATGTATTTTAGTAACTCATTCGTAATAAAGAACAGTTCCCTATAGAAAAGATAATGTTACAGAGAAATTGAAAAAATTCAAATCAATATATAATTCCCGAAAAAAAACTTCCTTACTCATTATTTATGCTAGTACTACTAAATTTCTCTAAAAAAACTTTATGTAAATATTACATTTATGAAATTTAACTATATTCCACTAGCTTAAAAGAGCTTTCGATGAAAGATTATTGCTTGTGTACTTAAATGTTTTATTACCACTAAGAATTCAGATCACATCTTTCTTTTTCTTCCTTCCATACAAAACTGACAAATAACTTTCTGAATTTATGAGTTTAGTTGAAGCTTATTTATATATGTGGGGGGGACGTCTTATCATTAAACAGAGATCACACCCAGTGTTCAAAGTATCACGTTTTATTTCTGGTTCGCAGAAGAAAAGATAAACGGGATGAGTATGTACAGATGGATTGAGTAGGAATCACAACACTGTTTCCAGTATGGACAGGTAAATGATATAGCTGACCACCTACGTGCCGTCACTTTAGATAAGTCCAGGTCCGATCGCCTATGCGCAACCAGTAGGCGTCTTGCTGTAGCTCCTTCGCGAACGTTCCGTTAGACCGCTTCTGTCGGACCAAAGAACGTCTATGAAAAGAAGGAAAGGCTCCATAGACGCAATGTAAACCAGTTTGTCTTCTACGCCGCTAGAAAGAAAAGGGAACATTCGCCAAAGGATTTGGCGACGGAATCTGTTGGCGCGAAGTTCCCCTCTGTGATGTACCGGACCTGGCCGAGATTTGCCTCCTATGCCACATGTATAGGAAATTGAGGAACACGAGTTAAGATGAATTGTTCTTTGATCTGAGAAATGATGAAATGTTAGGTGAAGTTTCACTTTCACTGGATGTTGAACTTGCATTATACATATCGCAGTTTGATGTCTGATTTTATATCTGCCAATATGGAGGGGGGAAAATGGAGTCACGCAGCTTTAAACTTTTGATAAACGTGACCGTCGAACCTGTTCGAACTTCGACATCAGCTTCCAGCTTTGGTGCTTTTTGGCGATAGATATTTCACGCATGCGCAGCTGTTTCCCTTTTCGTTCGAAGGGAGCCACTTCTGCTGCTGCGAAGTTTTCCTTCTTAACAATACATATTCTTTGGTCGGACTTCTCGAACCAAGTGTAGATGTGTTTACCTGTAGGGTTCCTACCGTAGATATAGATAGCGCCATCTGGTGCATCTTTGAGGCACAATTCCAACATATATTTGTTCCTTCTGTTTAGTTGAAGCTGTTATACTTCTCGTAATTTTTACTCATAGCAAATTTTATGTCGCATTTGCTCATTCCAGTCTATACATGAAAATACGAGATACAAAGAGCCCATGAATTTCACTGCATGGTACAGAAATTCTCATGAAAGAAGAATATGTTAAAATGCTCATAAAGAACAATATGAATAAGAAAATCTAGAATAATGCAAAAAATCGATAAAAAAAATAAAACAAAATAAAGCTAAAGAGGCAAATAAGTAAATGAGAAGAATTTCATGAAAGTAAAGCCTCCCCGAGTAAACTCTTTATCAGAATTAGGCAAAGTGTACATTGTAATTGTAATTTCACTGTGACTGTAATTAGATTAGACAATCCAAGGATCCAAAGATTAAGTATATAGAAGTGCCTAGTTTATTCTACCCCCTACTCCCACATCATGAAATTAAAATAGTGAACAGAATTTTAAAAGGATACATAATGGTGGTTCCGGAAAATAAAAGAGGAGGTCAAGCTGTCTTGAGAAAGCTTAAGCGGAAGAAAGATTAGACAATTTCTTTGGACTGCAATTACAATGTAATCGCTTTTTTACTTCCTTGTACGAAGTAAAGGAAGTACTGTAATCACGGAAGATTCCGGGTACCATATTTCAACGAAAATATCCACTTTAACCGCTATCGAATGCAATTTAACAATGTTTTTAACGATTCTTTCTCCCAGAACGAATTATGAAACTAATTTGAAAAGGATTCGGAAGAGATTTTTTTGTGGCGTTTATCCGTATGTGCGTACCTATATATATATATGTATGTATGTATGTATCTAGAATAACTCAAAAACAAGTAGCCTCAGAACGTAGAAATTTTGTATATAGGACTGCTATAGCATGCATTTGGGCAACTCGGTTCATTGAGCTCAGTTTTTTGTATTCTTATATGTTGTTAAATTGTGAATTTTTTTCTTTAAAAATGATTGAATTATGTTGGTCTTATCTTCGGTTAAGGTTTTTATGCCTTTAGTAAATATGAATGCAAGATTTGTAAAATTATCAGCAATTTAAAAGTTGTTTAAGTGCGGCTAAGCCTCATTTTTTTATCATAGCAGCCATATTTGTTTACATTTGAAACTTAGCAGAATAGTGGATTTGTTGCCAATACAGAGAAACTAAGCTTCGCGTCAACAAAAATAACGTCTTCTTTTATTATTTCGAATTAAATCATGCTTAATCCATTCTGGAATCATCATTTAAGTTATTAATTATCCCATATATACTGACTTAGCATAACGTCGACAGCAAATTAAGTCAGTTTCTACGCCTTCGGTGTCTTTTTGTCGAGTGAGACCAAATATAAACTCTCAGTTTTGTTGCAACGAAAAATCTGCTTCCTTCCCTGCTGGCCGAATTGCTTGTTTTTGCGCAGAAACTCTAATTTTAATCGTAAAAACTAATCTTTAAATTATTTTAACTGCATTTATGTTTTGTATTTTTCTATATTTTTCAATTTTCAATAAAGATATTTTGAAGTTTCATGTATTTTTGCCTCGTCTCGAAGTGAGAACTGAATTAATTGAATGAGATATATATATGTGTAATGAAATTAGAAGAAATGCGTTTAAACGAAATGCAGGTAAAAATGCGTATAATTTAATATTCAGTACAAGGAAGTTATGTGGTGTGTACATCAGATTTTTAAATGTAATTATAATTACCATATCGTTGTGAAATGTAATTACAATGTAATTCCATTATAATTACATGGTAACTGCATAATATAATTACAATTACATTATAATTATGATATCTAATTACAATGTAATTGCAATTATATAATCTGGTTACAATTGCCATCTAATTATGATTGTAAATGTAGTAGGTAATTACAATTACCTAAGTAGGTAAAAATCTTCTCCTCATAATTTCTGTTACATAGCCAAATGGAATCGTGATGGTAATTGAAAATAATAGTAAATGAGAGTATATCCGAAATGGTTAACCATTTTATTTGCGAGTTCTTAAATAAAACAAAGCGATACTCGCATATAAAAAAATTATTAGTATGTACCATCTGGAATCATCCTGTTTAATTTCCACAAGTACTGCAGCTTGTAATAGCAACATAAAGCTTTACTTAATCCTTTGTTAAATTCTATGCATATTTTCAGTAAATTTGTAAACGAAATATGGTGAAAGCGAGATATATTTGCAGAAATTAATGTTGGCTAACTCATGTAGAACGAAATAGGCATAGCTTTGTTAAATAGACATGTGCATTAATGACGACTATTAAATAAATAAGTGTATTAATGATGATTGTTAAAACAAATATGTTTTATTTATTTATAATTATTTCGTCTTTTGACTGGGCACGATTGTCTGAATGCCCATCCGTTTAAAATTCGACTTAAGGACTCTTCAGTCTGTACGTCTGTACTCTTTGTAACACTGGACAGTCCATAGATAAGGAGCCTATTGAAGAATGCACTGCCCTATTATCTTTTAATTCTATTGTTCTTAAGTATTGGGAAGCAAAATCAAGACTAATGGCTTAGTGGGAAAATGTCTGGCATTTGTGTAAATAAAATAAACAAATTAATTAATTAATGGTGGTGACCGACAGATATATGGATCTTATTAAGGGAAAGCAACCAAAGACTCTGATGACTTACTTTGTTGAGGATTTTTTAAGAGAAATCGTCTTTTTTTAATTCCATGTACGAAGTAAAAAGGAAGTATTGTAATAGTAAAAAATTTCGGATATCATATTTCAACAAAAATATCCATTTTTACAGCTATCGAATGCAATTTAACGATGTTTTTACGTGGAATCTGTACGTAAGGACAGAAGAACAGAGTAAAGGACTGCTTTTTCCTCAAAAAATTATAAAACTGATTTAAAATGCATTCTAAAGAGACATTTTTCGTGGCGTACGTAGGCACAGACTACATTTATACAAGTGTGTATACGTACGTAATATACACATACGTACTACGTATATACAAGCACAGCCTACGTATATACACGTACGTATAACTCATAAACGAGTAGCCTCAGAAAATTGAAATTCTGTATATAGGACTGTTATAACAACATATAGATGTGCATCTCATATTTTGGTTACAATCGATCGCACTAAAAGTATATAAATATATATATATACATAAATATATGAATATATATATATATACATATATCCACTTTGACACTTGGCTCAGTGAGCTCAGTTTCTTTCTTCTTATATGTTTGTAAATTGTGCATTTTTTGCTTTAAAAATGGTTGAATTGTGTTGTTCTTATCTCTGTGTTAAGGTTTTATACCTTTAGTTAACCAACATGCAATAATTATAGAATTATCAAGAATTTAAAAGTTGTTTAAGCGCGACTAAGCCTAATATTTGTTTAACATAGCAACCATATTTGTTAACACTTGAACTTAGCAGAGTACTGGATTTGTTGCCATCTAGAGAAACTAAGCTTCGCAACAACAAAGATAACGTTTTCTTTTATTATTGCGAATTAAATAATGCTTAATCCGTTCTGGAATTATCATTTAAGTTATTAAATTATCCCATATTGGCTCAGCATAGCGTGCACAACAAATCAAGTCAGTTTCTATGCCTTCAGTATCTTTTTGCCGAATGAGACCAAAAGTAAACTTTCAGTTTTGTGCACCGAAAAAACTGCTGAATTGCTTGTTTTTGCGTTTGGCTGAATTGCTTGTTTTCGCATTGAAACTGTAATTTTAACTGTAAAAAAATTAATGTATTTGGTATTTTATGTTTCTCTATATGTCTCAATTTTTAACATATATATTTTGAGTTTTTATGTAATTTTGTCTTGTCGCGGAGTGAAAATTGAATTAATTATATGAGAAATATATTTCTAATGAAGTTCGAGGAAATAAGTTTAAATGAAGTTAGAAGTCGTTGTTAGAAGCATACTGAGGGCACTGCTGAGTTTCTGCATTTATTTCTTCGAAAACGTTCCTACATGGCATCTTCCTGTCTGTGCAGCTTTCAAAATTACTCTGCTTTCGCAAATTTTTCAGTTTACTTTTTCTGTTATCGCTTTCCCATTATAACAAACAACGTGGATTTCTTCTGTCTTCTTTCTTAAGCTTACGTACCGTCAGGAAAACATACTGTCGCATTTAAAATTGGTTCTAATGCTGAAAATACAGGGTATCCATAATTCAACTTGAAATTTGCGTATAGTCTGTAGCAAAAACTATGCAGCAGAATTGTATGAAAATTGGGTAATGGCAGAATGAAATAATGGGAATTTTATAGAGGAAAAAAAATTGGGGAAGAGCACAACGTCACAGAGCCTGTGACATGCACCGTCACCAGTCAACAATGCGCTTCAATATTAGAGGAGTATTATTCTGGTCTTCAGGCAAGGCGATATGATACAACCACAGTGTTTATGCAGGATGGTGCTTCTCCACACATCGCCCGTTGTGTGAAACAAGTGCTCCGCCGCCATTTCGGTTACGACAGAATCAATAGCCGGCAGTTTCCTACAGCTTGATCTCCCATATCCTTGAATCCTTGCGGCTTTTGGCTGTGAGGATACCTCAAAAGCCATAGTCTACCGTGATCCCATCACATCTCTATCCGACCTTAGAGAAAGCACAGAATGGCATGTGCATAACATTCCCCAGTTTATGCTGCTTTCAACAGTCGAAAATGTGATTTTACGCTTTCAGATGGTAGCAGACAATGGTGGACATCATATCGAGCATGTTTTGTTAACTTTAGTAGATTATTTATGTGTTCACAATAAAGCTATGATACGCCACCTAGGGGAGGTTTTTGGAACTTTTTTCCCTCGATAAAATTCTCATCATTTCTTTCGGCCATTACCCAATTTTCACGCAATTCCCTGCATAGTTTTTGCTACAGACTGCTTGTAAATTTCAAGTTTAATTATGGGCATCCTGTATATTTGATTGTTTGATTTTATTTTTCCTCTTTCTTCCTTAAAAGTTTTATTTTTCTTCCATATATTTATTTATTTATTGCATTTTAATCTAATAGCCTTTCAAATACTAAAGCGACAAAAAAGTTCTTTGATTTCGAGATAAATTAAACTCTTTCATTATGCTTTGAATTCCTTCATCATTCTTTCACTACTAGAATTTATTTTCTTCGTTGATCTACTGACTATATATGATTATACATCTGTAATATATCTGATTATATACGTGCGTAAGTGTGTTTGATGGTTTAATTGATTACGCTTATATATATATATGCGTAATCAATTAAACCATATATAAGTAAGAAATTTAGAACCAGTTTCTCAAAGGCCAAAATTTGAAATTCATAAGTAAAAAATTTCATAAAATCCAATAAATGCAAAAAGAATTTAAACAATGTTAAAACTAAAAAAAAAATCTAAACAAGTAATACCCTAAATTTAAAAATATCAAAGAAATTTAAAGAAAAGAACATAATATTTAGAAAAGCATTACTTCGTAAATATTACTTCGTCAAGAAGAGTCAATCGAATTCTCTCTTCCACAAAAGATTCTTGCTTTTTTGTATCCAGAATTAGAGGATGAATCAGTCGAGCGTACAAGGTGTTTATAAAGTTGTCTCGGACCCATTTTGATATTTAATAACTCATAAAATAATGAAGAGAGATTAAAATTAATAACATAAATGGTTAGATAGACTCAAAAAGTTTCATGACCCTTTTCAATTAACTTCCACGTGTGCCCCCTTCGTCGCACGGTGAATATCTAGTCAATATTCAATTTCACGTTAGGTACCGGCAAGCATGTCGGCATCCACAGACGCTATTGCGGTTATAATTCTGGCTTTTAGGTCATCCATGTTCGACACTCTCCTCCTGTAAACGTTGTCCTTTACAAATACCCAAAGGAAAAAGTCCAGCGACGTTATATCAGATGATCTGGGTGGCCAAGGAATTGAACCTCCTCGTCCAGTCCATCTTCCTGTAAAATGGTCATTCAAAGAACTACGAACGATGGTACCCCAATGAGGTGGTACACCATCTTGTTGCAAAAAGACGTGCTTCTGAAGCTCTTCTAGTTGTGGAAATACGAAGTTTTCCACCATGCCTAAGTACACGACTGATGAGACCGTCTTTTCTGTAAAAACGAAAGGCCCAATGAGTCGGTCGTGTATTAGTCCACACCACACATTAACCTTTGGGGAATCCCTTTATGCCTCACGGTATTCATGGGAGTTTTCAGATCCCCATATGCGCACATTATGGCGATTAACAATGCCAGAAAGATGAAAGGATACTTCGTCGGAGAACATTACAGAAAAGTACAGATATTTAGACTGGAAAATGAAATTATCTGAAATTAACCACACGCGCAGACGATATTTACAAAAGTAAAGATATTCAAACCTGAAAAGGAAAATATATAAGTTATTCCATCAATAAATGCCATAACTTTTTTATATCTTCATTATTTTATGAGTTATTAAACATCAAAATGGGTCCGGGACTTGATAAACACCCTCTGTTTTAATTATAATAGTTCAAACGAAAATACTGGCTCCTCTAAAGCAAGGTAAAAAACAAAGTAAATTCTAAACATAATTATGTTTTTAAACAAAGAGAACACAATCCAAAGAATTGAAACCGAAAGTTAAATAATAAAATACTTTAGTGTGAATTTCACATCAAAATTTTATCTTTAAACAAAGAGAACTTATTCAAAGAATTGAAATCGTAAGTGAAATTACTAAATCCAAACGTAATTGAAACGTACATAATTAAAAAACTTCGAGAACTTTCAATTAGATCAGTACCTAACTATGAAAAAGATCTTTACATGTAGTGACTTTTAGGTTTCCCAATTTGGCGCCATTGTCGAAACTAAAATTCAGTGGCGAGAAAGTAATCGCTTCAAACCCCCAAAAAATGGAATTTTGAAACCAAAAGAAAAACATTTAAAAACTTATAGTAAAATTTTAATTCATAATTTACTTTTGATAAAAAATAATAAAGCTTTACTAAATAAAAATGAAATTTAAGTAAATCTTGACGTTTTTTACTTCCCTGTACGAAGTGAAAAGGAAGTATTGTAATCACGAAAATTTCGGGTATCATATTTCAAAGAAAATATCCATTTTAATCGCTAGAGAATGCAATTTAAGTATGTTTTTGCGTGATATCTGTACATAAAAACAGAATAATTGACTCTTTCTTCCAAAAGAAAATTATAAAACTCATTTAAAATGGATTCTGAAAAGATTTTCTCATGGCGTGTGTGCGTACGTACGTATGTATGAATATATCTCGCATAACTCAAAAACGAGTAGAATAAGAACTTTGAAATTTTCTATATAGGACTGCTATAACATGTAGATGTGCAACTCCTATTTTGGTTACAATAAGCAGCACCAAGAGTATATAAATATATGTATATACACATCCACTCTGTTACTCGGCTCAGTGGGATCAGTTTCTCTATTCTTATATGCTTATAAATTGTGCATTTTTGCTCTAAAAATGACAGAATTATGTTGTACTTATCTTCCGGTTAAGGCTTTTATGCCTTGAATTAACCTGCATATTATAGTCGTAGAATTATCAACAATTTAAAATTGTTTAAGCGCGGCGAAGACTAATTATTTTGCTATGGCAGCTGTATTTGTTTACATTTGAAACTTAGCAGAATAGTGGATTTGTCCCCAATCTAGAGCAACTAAGTTTCGCAACAACAAAGTCATGTCTTCTTTTAATATTGAGAATTAAATTATGCTTAATCCATTCTGGAATTATCATTTAAGTTATTAAATTATCCCATAAACTAACTCAGCGTCCATAACAAATCAAGTCAGTTTCTCCACCTTTAGTGTCTTTTTGCCCAAAAGTAAACTTTCAGTTTTGTGCATCGAAACATCTGCCCTCTTGTCCCGTGGCCGAATAGCTTGTTTTTGCTTAGAAACTGTAACTTTAATTGTAAAAAAAATATTTTATTGCTTTAACTGTATTCGGTGTTTTATGTTTTTCTATATCTTTCAATTTTTAATGTACATATTTTGACTTTTCATGTGTTTTTGCCTTGTTGCGAAGTGAGAACTGAATTAATTGAAAGAGAAATATATCTCTAATGAAATTCAAGGAAATAAGTTTAAATAAAAGGCAGGAAGAAATGTTTATAATTCAATATTCCGTAGAAGGAAGTCATGTGGTGTATACGTCAGATATTTTTACTTCCTTGTACGAAATAAAGGAAGTATTGTTGTAGAGACATTAGGTTATTTCGAAACAGCAGGCATGAATAACAAGCAACGCGCTCGCCGGGAATCGAACCACAGACCTCTCGGTCACACGTCGAGTGTGCTGTAAGAAGATTTTTATTATCTCTGAGATGACGTCAATCAACTTTTCCCGAAACTTCAATAGTAGTAAAAAGTTTTTCCTCTAAGACGTTTGGTCTTTTCTCTAAAACATCATTGAATGATAAAGAATGACTGGATCTTCAAAAAGCATCGAAAAAAGGTGGAACACTTGTGGTGGAGTTTTTCTTCTAAACAACTCGAAGGGGTAAATAATGGCATGGAGTTTTTTCCCTGTTCAAGTGGTACTTCAATAAAATTCTCTGCTAACCATTCCCAGAAAACAGAGTTATAATCTGTATATCTGACATCCTTAATACTGATACGAAACGTCCACGCGCGGTAAGATAGCTTCCCCCAAAGCAGGTTTAGAGTTACCAGAAAATGGCAAGGGATGGCAGGATTGTCCCACTTGGCGAGAAGTCGCCTATTTGGCGGCAACATTGGCTATATGCCATAGATGGGTGGAGAACCTTCTGGAACGAATTCTTACTGGTTTAGAACAGAATACTCTCGAACACAAGCCAAAAGCTACATAAACCCTGCTGGTATGCGGACAGTTAATTAGCATCTCGTTTAGTCAGCTGACAGTCAGTCGTCTCAGTGCCTAGTCGAGTCAGTTAAGAGTCAGAGAACGAGTGTCTCGAAGTCTAGTGCCGAGTGGGTCGTCGAGCGCATCGAGAGAATTTCTTAGTGTATCGCGAGTTAATGCATGGTCGAGTTTTTACTTAGTGTGCTGAGCTCCGAGAACGACTGAACCTTGTCGGGAGATGTACTCTAGTGTATCGTAGAAAGCAACGCCAGTAGTAGGGTGGAGAGTGTCGATAGTACGTGAAGTTCCGAGAACGACCGAGCAAAGTCGGGAGCCGTACTCTGGTGCTTTGCCGTGAAGCTGTCTTCGTCGTTATAGCCTAAGCGTCTGAAGCCTGTGTCGCTGCTTGTTTCAGCGTATTTATAGTAATTCCTCGACGACTGAAAGCGTGATCTTAGAGCTGTCTTGAAATATACTGGCCAATAAAACGTGTCTCGATACTCCATCAAGTGTCGTTATTCACTCCAAATCCACGAACTCCTTAACGTATGTACGAAGAAAGAAACGTGACAATACGTCTCGTCACAGTTGACGCATACCTGCACTCTGTAACCAGGCAATTTTCCTTCAAAGTCTCCTGTTCTTCTAACCAAGGCAGCTACATGATGTACCGACCTTCTTTATCCCTTCTTAAGGTTTGCTAGAATTGCTGCATAAATAATTGATGTGTCCCTTCTTTAGATTTTATTTCGACAGGATCTCCGATGCCTAGATTATCCAAGTTCCGCAGGTTAGCAGTTGACACATTTTTTATCAGTAGAGAGGTGATTAAGTTTTCAGACTCGCTGACAGAATTCTCATAAAACATTTTTCCCATAATCAGCCAACCAAAACGCGTTTCATATGCCACTAAGCCACACTTGAATTAATGCTTTTTTCCCGTAAACAAATGAACACAAAAATTAGCTCCAATGCCTATCTCGATATTGGGAAAATTGTCTCCGTAATCATTAAGCCATCTTCTTTTCTTTTAACTTCTTTTCCCATGATCCTCCTTTCTTTAAAAGTGGAATTTTTCCACAAATAATAGAATGATCTAGAGCTTCAATCTTACAGACAAATTTATAGTTTAAGAATTCAATTTCAAGTTCATACTGACGATGCTCCTTAATCTCTATCCTAAATAATTCAAAAAGACTGTGATTCAAAAACCTGTTACCAGTAGTTTCCATTCCCATCTCTTCTAGAGTTGCCTTCAATATATGAAAAAGTTGGGAACCACTGTCGATGAGTAACCTTACTTATTTTAATTTATTTTTTTATTTCACTCTAACCTGTAACGTTTGAAGTAGAACTTCACCATAGTAACAATGATTTGACAGGCTATTATCGCTTTGTTTCGATTCTCCTTATTTAAGAGAATTATTAATTAATTTGTTGATTTTCAGCTGTGAACACATTAAGTCTAAATGTCATTTACCCCAAAGAATGCATTTAATATTTCCCTTGTAAAGTTTTGGTCCTGTACGGCACTTAAACATTTAAAGCAGATCTTCTTATCCTTTAAAATCTCTTGTTTCTGCTTGAAATCCAGAGTTTGAGTCTTAAAACAAATTTTCCTCACGTGCGCCTTTTCACAAAATACGCAAGGTATGCTTTGTTTTCGCTTTTCGAATCTCTAGAAAATAAATCTGCAGCTGTAGATTGATTAAGAGCTTTACTCATCTTTTCTTTCTTATTTTTCTCATACCTATTTGAAACCCCAGATTTTGCTAAAAGAACTCGCTTCCCTCCTTTTACTTCAATGTTCATAAACAGTAACAAATGTTTTACCTTTTCATTGTATGGAATCTCCGCTGACTCCTCCATGGTATAAACTATCGGATTTTGCAACCATATCCTGAAAATGTCTTCTGGTATGAGAGATTCAACGAGAGGCAAAAGCATAGCAGAATATTTATCTGAAGTTTAACCAATGGATTCCAGTTCCTTCAAGTACGATTCGACTTTATTGCACAATCTAACAGTATCTAATTTTCGTCTATTACCTCTGGCATTTTTTCGATTAACTTTAACAGTTCTCGCACGTAGAACTCAAAAAGTATTTCATCTCGAGCAAAACGAAACTTTAGGCATTCTGCAACTTTATTATAATTTTCACATGTTGGCGGATAATTGTGAACAGTTTCATGAGCTGTCGTCTCTTCACGCATGCATTGTATTAAATACTGAAACTTATCCTTATTTTGTATATTTTTATCTACACGAATTCTTTGGAATTGGCTCCAAAAGGCAAGCCAGTCTTTAATTTCACCGATAAATTTAAAGAGGTTGATTTTTGGTAATTTCGGTTTCCTTTTAACTTGAATGCGAGAGAAATAAATTCCCTCGTTGCACTGATGTTATAGAGTTTTATTTGTACAAATATCTGCTTTTACTATAATACTATTGCTGTGTAACATAATTTAATGTTTTTACAATACTATTAAGATTTTCTGAGTGGCAACATGACGCGATGTTTTTGCACAGTTATAAAGATCCGCTGTATGGCAACAACAAGTTGAGTTAAAAAAAGTTGTTACCTTGTTTCATAATAATCATTGCGTAAGCCTTATTCCTTAAACGTTTGTTAAACTATTTTTATGATAAAAATAAGTACTATTTAACAAATAAATATAAAAGTTATATAAAAAAATTAATGTGCTGTGTTTTAAGACTAAAATAAGCATTAATTTAAATTATGAAACGCTCTGGATGTTTTGTTTCGGTCTTGTTTATTCATCAATACCTAAACTATATATCTCCTCATTGTATTCTTCAATAATTGAATACTCATATTTTTTAATCAGAATCTGCAACTAATAAATCACATATTTCAGAATCAAAATTAGAAAGCTGAGATATAAACTAGCGAAATTTGATCGAATTTCTACCTCATTAGGATTTTTTTTATTTAATAAATTACTCAAGGTATTAAAAGTTTTGATAAAATTAGATCTAACAGGTGAGCGTTTCTTTACTAATAATTCCATGTTTAAAAGTTTAACCGTATTTACCTTCAAAATCCAATGAGATGATGTTCACCATTAATATTGTGTTTGTTAAGCTTACAAGAAAAAGTATCACCGACTTTTCTAGCTTTGAGTATTTAAAAGTATAAATCACACTTCAGCACGAAGTAGCCTTTAATTTAAGACTCGTATCATAGGTTTAAAGTTGTCACTATCATTAAAACACTATAACTGCGGTGATTATTCACAGAATAGAATAAGTTTCAACGAAAACAAACTTTATTATCACGGAAGAAATCAACAATGCTAGCTCTGTTTCATCGTTCTAGAACTTAATATCAATTACTAATGCCATACAAAATCAAAGAGAGGCTTGCTGATGAGCCAGGAAATATAAAATACAAAATAATAAACATTAAAATAAGTAATGCATTCTTAACAGTGTTGAAGCTACCTGAATATTATTTCATTCAGTCGTTCTCGCCGTTAAATTAAATCTGACGCCATTTCAGAATTCGTAAAAAAATTTATAATAAACAATACATTTTCTCGCTTAAGAAAAAATCCAAAACCTTTATTCCATACACCTTTTTTCTTCTTCTTCTTCTCCCTCTTTGTGAAGCTTGGCTTCCCTTTGGCGCCTTGTGCTCCTACGCATTCGCTATGTTTCTTCCAAAGAAAAATAAATAAATAAATAAGGGTATGGACGCATTCTCTCCACTCCAGAGAGAACGTCAGTCCTGTAACAGTTCTTATTTTGCGATATAAGTAATCAAGAATTCTGTGTGCATTTGATGATGAAGTTTCCTAAAATTTGGTGTCGCCAGGAATTCTTATTGCAGTCAGCCAAAAGATGTATATCTCCAAGTTTCATTTTTTTTAACATTGCACGTCTGGCTTCCTGGTATTTTTTGCAGTGAATAATAGCATGTTCCGTACTGTCAATTACTAAACATTTGTCGCAGTAGGGAGAGTCTGATCATCGGTATCTGTAACGCAGTAGTTTTGTATCTAGAAACTGCAATCTCGCTTTGCTGATCGCAGTCTCCATTGCCCTACTGATATTCAGTCCTTTGCTCCACTCTTTAAAAACGTCGCAGTAACTAAATCTACGCCCTATGTTGGAGGTAAGCCAACTATTAACTTCTTCATCTTTGATGGCTCTTGCGAGGAAGTTTTCCTTTTCTCTTGTTTTCCTTTTGGGCAATTTCTCCTCTTGCCACCTTGTCTGCATATTCGTTTAGTGCTACACCTTTATGGCCCGGAACCCAGACGATATCGAGTGAGTGGAAAGCTTTCATAACACTATACAACTTTAGTATTAGATAATTGGACTTCGCATGAGCACAGTCTATAGGTTTAAGTACCGACATGCTATCCGTGAGGATACTGATTTTGTCACTTGTATTTAGTTTTTCTAAGAGCTTCCAGAGAGCCCAGGCCTCGGCAGTGAAGATAGAGTTCCTGATGTCAATACACTGGTTAACAATCACCGCTTCCATGCCTATTGCTGCGATACCGACTCCGGTGCTGGATTTGGAAGCATCTGTCGCAAATACCTTGTAACCTCTTTTAACATAATCATCGATTACGAGACTTGAGTAGTGTTGCACCTCCCTCTCTGGAATACGTTTACTCTGGAACTCGTACTCGTTTATTTTTATTCTGAAATTAACTTCTTCTGAGAAGTTCTGCTCATTGGTGAAACAAATAATACTGTTAATATCTAGGTTAAGTTTGGTGAGCTCGTCTTTGATAAATTGACTGATGGACTTTCGCAGTCTGCTCCACTTGTATTTGCAGTTTTGTAAACACGTCTTCAAGTTTGCTGCTATCGGAGATGCCTTGGAGAGAGCTATATTTTTTAATAGGAATTTTGTAGCAGTAAACCGCATCCTAGTCTGTAATGTGAATTCACCAGCTTCCACGTAGAGGAGAGGTAAAGGAGCGCTGATCGGGGCCCCATAGCAAGTCTTAAGGCCTGATTATAGAGTGTGCTTAGTTTTCTTATATTGGTATTCGATGTGGACATGAGAAGGCAGCTACCGTACTCAATCTTTCCTCTTTTGGTAGCATTTGCGATTTTGATTAGCTCAGTTTTTCTGAAGCCCCACTTTGGGCTGGCTAGAAACTTAAATGCATTAAGCATCCTTTCCAGTTTGGGGATCGTATTTCTAACGTGAGTATTCCAGCTTAGCTTATCGTCAAACCACAGACCTAGGATTTTAAGCTCACTTTCCATTGGGATATTGATTCCTTTTAGCTTCAAAGAACCCGGTTCTTTTCCCTTCCTTTCCCCCAAAAAGATAGATTTGCTTTTCTCTGGCGATATGCTTAAATTCCATTCATTATCCCAGAATTGCACCTTAACTAGGGCCCGTTGCAGTTTACTAAGAACCTTGGGATGAGAGCTGTCTGCACATTAGAGAGATATATCATCTGCATACACGAAACATTCAACATCAGGTGGGATGAGGTCGTAGATGTCATGCATAGAGATGGTGAAAAATATGGGCGATAAAATACATCCCTGCGGGACGCGCGTGCCATCTCGTGGCTTTCCGACAGGACTCCTCTCCACTTAACTCTTATGGTTCTCTGATTTAAAAATTTTTAATCCAAAGTATGCTATTCCCCTTGACTCCAAACTGCATAATTTTATAAAGCAGACCGTCGATCCAAACCGAGTCAAAAGCGGCTTTGAGGTCAAGCGCAACTAACTGAATAACTTTACGTTGTTTCCTATGATGCAAGATACTGCTGTAGATTGAGCAAAACCATGCAACTTCTATTGGGAAGAAACCCATAACGCTGCTCTGACAGTTTCCCGCTCTCCTGAATTCTCGGGAGCAGCCTGTTTAGCACCATTTTTTCCATTACCTTGGCCAAGGTTTGTGTCAGAGAAATTGGTCTGTAGCCAGAAATCTCAGAGCTGTCCCTTCCAGGTTTTAAAAAAGGGATTACCACTGCCTCTTTCTACTTTTTGGGAATCTGTCCCGAGTACCATGAGTTATTACAAACTTCCAGTAGGATGCATTTGCTGTCTTCATTTAAGGACGTAATGGCAGTTCTTGTGATTCCGTCTTACCCTGGGGTTGAATTTTTGAGGTTCTTAATGGCTTTCTCAAATTCAGCTCTGGAGAATGGTCTATTGAAGCTGCTGTAGTCGTCCTCGCTTAAATACAAGGGCAGGTGTTTGCAGCTAGAGGCCTTAGCGTAGTGTTTAGCAAACATGACGCATTGCTCTTCAGCGATCCAAACAAGGTTTCTCTACCGATTTAGAATATTGTGCGACGACTGAAATGGAATATCGTCTTTGCGAAGTTTCCTTAGTATCCTGAAGATATTTCCATCCTTGCTAGCATGCTTTCATACAGTTTCCCAATGTTGCCTCTTTTTGGTTTTTATGGCTCTTTTTAGGTTAGCATTACACTTCTTATAAGAGATCCAAAATTTCTTCGAGAAGCAATTTCTGGCTAATCTGAGATATTTGCGTTTTTGTCCCAAAATAAAGTTGCATTCAGTGTCCCACCATGGGTAGTTACAACGTTCTTTAACCACCTTAGTCGTGTTCCGATTTTTTGCTCTGCTCAAGATATTATTGATGTTCTCTAAATTCCTTTCCTCTGGGAACAGGGAGCTTATATCGTTTCTACTATCTGAACTGCAGGGCCATAATTATCCACAAAGATCTTAATTGGATAGTGATCATTGCTAAACGGGTCCTTAATAGTATTCCAGTTCGCTGAACCATATAGGTCAGCTGGACATAGAGCGAGATCAATGCAGGATGCCGCTCCACTCGGGTTCACATGTGTAGGACACCCGTTGTTAAGTATGCAAAGGTTGTTGTTATTACACCATCGCAGCAAAGCTTTACCTCCAGTAGATAGTTTGTTCGAGCCCCATGCAGGGTTATGACTGTTAAAGTCGTCTAAAATTAAGTATTTCTCTAGAAATGTAGCCAGCACTCTGTCCCAGTCTTGCTCACAGAATTGGCCATTAGGGAGATAGACATTTAAAATTGATAAAACAAAGCCGTTTGCAGTGATGTCAACTCTCATTATTCCCCCCCTGCAATTTCGTAGCTATTATGCTGCACCAGTAAACTGGTCCAGTCTTCCCTGATAGCAGTTATGAGGCCACCGCTATGGAGGGAGCTATTTCTATCTTTTCGGTTAATAATCTTTTTTGGTAAACAAAAAAAATCTTGGTTAGAAAGCCAGGTCTCCTGGACAACTAAAATATCACAGCGAAACTCTTTCCTGTGAACAATAAAATCTCTCTTATTGCGGATGCTCCTTGCATTCCAAGAACAAATAATCGGCCTCCATCTAGCTGGATGAGAAACAAATATGCAAAACGGAAAGAGAAAATAAAATTGCAAAAAAAAGAAAAAAAAGTGGAAAAGCTAAGCTTTCCCCCTAACCTTTTCCAGTTTTTTTAAGCTTAGTCAAGTCATGCTTGCTTTGATAGCCATTTTGCAATTGGAAGCCAAGGACTGCTGGGTGAATTTTAGTAAAAGATTTCCCTCCCTTGCTTCTCGCAGAATCTGTTACTTTGCTTGACGTGTCTGAGTCCTCTGCACTATGTAATTCAAGGGCACGTTTAGCACTCTGCTTGTCTTTGATTAATTCTGACAGTTCACTTAGCTTAGTATCAAATTTTTCTTGCATTTTTCCAATCGTTGTTTCATATACTTTAGCATGTTCTAAGAAAATTCTTTCAAAGTTTTCCGCTTGTTGTTTTAAGGTGGTTTCAAAAGTGCCCTGAAGAGTAGCTATTAATGGCGTTACCACCTTCAGGATTTCTTCCTTTGCCATACTTGACGGCTGGGTTTCAGCCGCTTTTGCATAGGTTCGTTTGTTTCCAATAATTCTTCTTGCTTTTGCGATAGGGAAAAGTCTGAACTGTATTTAAGGATTTTGCTCTCTTCTTTATACTTCGGACAATCTTTTGAGGTGGCTTCGTGATCGTTATTACATAAAGCACACTTGACTAGCTGGCTTTGACACTGCTCTTTTTTGTGGTTATCACCACATCTGCAACACTTAGTTTGGCCTCTACAGGTCTTTATTCCATGTCCAAATTTCAGGCATTGTGAACAATGTCTCGGTTTATCATAGAATCGCGTTACTCTTTGTCTGGTCAGCCAAATTTTCATAAATTCTGGGATGTTGTGACCGACACTCTCTCAGAGGGCCTTTTTTTTGACGGACCTTTTTATCATAAATCTTCGTAAGCTTATTACATCTATATCATTATTACAGCTGAGTTCTTTGGCTAACTCAGATAATTCGACGTCCACCGGTATATCTCATACAAGAAATTTACTTGTTAAATGTTCATTGCGAGCGCCGTAGATACTTTGATATTTGACAACTCTGTTACCATCTCTTATACGCTTAATAAAATCTATATGTTTCATCAACGGGACTTTTCCCTCTTTCAGTTTTCAATCCTTTTGGGTTATTCACATTCAAACTCTTTTCTATGCCTCTTATAAAAATTACCTAATTTTTATACCTCTTTCATGGCATGCTTTTAGAAGAAATTCTGGCGACATAAGCGGACTGAACAATTGCTCTGGCACTTGCGCAGCTTCACTGCTCCATTCCATTATGAAAGCATTGCAAATTTCGAATAGACGAAAACAAAATACCCCTTTTGGGTTCACGGAACTTAGTTACAATTATTGAACTGTACAATATTGATAAATAGCAAGAATTTACCTAAAAGATACAGTAAGGACGATATATCACACCTCCAAGGTACTTCACACGTACGCACTTCGTCGCTAGTAAACGAAAACCTATTTACCTTTAACCTCCTTTACGCCTTTTTACACTTAAGGAAATCAAACAATACTTTTTCTAATTCTTCTTACTGTTGCCATACTGCAAAAAACAACATTGCCTAAATTTATAGAAATCAATGACTTTGAAGCTCGTTCTCAAATAGAAAAGCAGGAAGCTCGTAACAGATTTCGCATATGTATTAATTAATGTCATTCCTGTGACCAATATTGACAGCAGCTTCTCCTTAAGCTATTTTTTTCCAATTTTCTTCATAAATAGTAACTGGTTTCTCTAAGAAGGAAAATTTAATCAGCCACATGAGTTTGTTCCATTGCACAAATTTTTTGTTTATTATATATGCAATACATAGGTGAGGATCTGTTAAGGTTGAGATAAATTTATGTCGTGGGAAATTGCTTATTAATGCATGTGCTAGTATTAATAGAAATTCTCCTTGCATAAATTTTAAGGACGAAATTAGAATTTTAGTATGAAAAGATTTTTTCGCTAATGAAAGATATGGGTTATAAAGGAGAACATTAGTATCTAAGAATTTTATTTGTCTAACAGCTCATACTTTCTAGGCAATAAAAAGCAATATTTATATTAGTATTTCATTCAGAATCAAATCGTTCGCATTACGGGGTATTGTCATTTTGATGGAGTTTTACACAAATATTTATCACTACTGCACTAAACGGTTAGGAATTAAATGTTAAAATTTGTCAATGAGGTCTATATTTCAGTTTAAAAAAATATTTGGAATACGTTAATTTTTCCGTTACGCCCAGTATGTTTATTTTGAAGTAGCATCATATCGCTCAACTCCACCTTTTAGTTCGAAGTGGGGAGAATTTTTTGTGCACCGTTTTCTTGTCTCGTGATGTGGTATTGTATTTGCATTAAACTTCTCATATTTTGAAGATCGTTGGACGTTCTACATAGTAAAGTGTACAC
>KK116725.1:93187-113256 GCA_000611955.2 Stegodyphus mimosarum | reverse complement strand
CGAAGGAGTTGTTGAAAGAAGTGTTTGAGTTAATACACGTCATTTCTTTAAGCGAAGTGTTGAATCTGGCGGGATCTGTAAGGTATTATCCTACAATGCTGGGTTTCGCGCATGCGTCTTCGTCGTTTGGGAAGTACGATTCCGCCATGTCTAATAAGGTAGTGTCATTTTATTTAAATCTTTTAATTATTTATTGTTTTTTCTATTGTACAACAGCTTATTTGTCTTTTATTTTTAGGAGCCGAGTAACGAAAGTCATCCTCGGACGCTGTAAGTGTACCTCTTTTTTCTTCTTTCTCATAAATGGCCTTACCGATTTCTACCGGTTCCATACGTTTTTGTTGTCAAACGATATTTATTTATTTAGTTTGATTATTATATTTTCAGATACGTGGGGAATCTCGATCCTTCAGTAACGGAGGATTTGATTTTAGCATTATTTGGGCAAATAGGACCAGTAAAAGGATGCAAAATAATTCAAGAGGTAAGTTTATCAGTTATGTCTTTCATGACGCTGCATGTTCGCTACTCAAATTTTGATCATATGTCGAGGGGGAAAAATGGCAAAATCATTGGACTATATTGATAAAAATGCACTTTGTTATCTGTTAGTAATTGATGTGTGAGTAGTATTCTTAAAACTGTAATAACGAAAATTATTTCCAAGACATCACTTCCTGTGATACCTAAAAACAAATCATTTGAATTTTTCTTTTTTTACTCATAAAATGGACAAGTTTATATTTGTAAATTTCATTATGTTGGTAAAGTAGGAGTTTTTGGATTTAAGGTAGCATTTATTTTGTCATGATGTATATTGTAAACATCAAAATTATTCTTGATCTTAGTAACTTAGCATGTTTTTTGTAAAATTTTCTAATATAATACAGGTATTGGAGTAAGTTTAACTGCCGATTTTAAGAAAATTTACTATGCGCATGTGATCATTTTTGTTAGTTCTAATCTGCATATGTACAATCCTTATCCAAAAGTATAAACACTGAAAGTTTTTATAACCTTAACATTTATTATTTAAATCGGTTAAATATTATACTATTATAGTGTTTAATTCAAAAAATTGAAACAGCATGTTCTAAAAATATAGATATTGCTTTATGTCAGTAATTATACACATACACAAAATTTGGTATTTTATCATACGTGCTTTCCGTTTCATATGGCTTCGTAATATACACTCTAATGGAAAAAACTGAATTTAAAGGAAATTGTTGGATATCTGCTGTGCTTTTCTCATGACAATATGTACATTAATGGCAAGGCTGTACTATCTCCTTTTTTCATAAACCTTGTGAATTGCTGTGTTTCAAATTTTCTATGAAGTAATGGTTATGCTTGTTCTAAACATTGTGGGTCTGTTTAACCTAAAAAAAATAACTGTTGATCTATCATTCATTCTTTTCTTGTTTTGATACTCCACTGCAAGGTTTCCCAACCTTTTTATAATACCGTAACTATACACTTTAAACAATTTGATGACTTACTGGTAAACTAAAAATTTTGAAATGGGTAATAAAATGCAGTGGAAAACATTTATAATAAAGACAAGTAACATGAGATGTATTTTTATTGCTAAACATATGCATAAAAATATAATTACTTTAAAAATACATAACTAGTGAAAACTTGGTCTGTTCTTTATTAACTGAAGTAATATCAGGCTCAGTGTTTGTAGATCCAGTTCAGTGTCTAGCAGAGCTCTATACTTGGCTTTTATCGCAATCATTGTAGAAAATCCTTTTTCACATAAATATGTGGTCTGTACGAAATAGATGGTAAAAGTTTACAATTGGGTGCCCCTTGTTTCTTGGCGATTCTTTTTTGATGCCAATAAGACACAATTTCAAGATGGCCACTACACAAAACCAAAGCAAGAAGTCAAAGAATTTTACAAACTCCATGTCCATGTACACATCGACCTATTTTCATTTAAAAAAAAAAAATCAGAGAATTGCACAAACTAGTCATTGCACATTGCCTTGACTTTGTCCATGTGCACATCGATTTATATTCACTTAAAAAAAATCAAGGTTGGAATGTGCTTTAGCCCACTGCTTGGCGGCGGTTGTTTTTGAATGAGCAATAAACGTGCCAACATGGGTAACTCCGTATATCCACCAACCTTGTTTTGTTGATTTGTGTCTTGCCTTCAGTGTGCAAATCGCTGAAGTTTTTTTTAAGTTTAAAAGGAACGCTGTGCACATGGCATTTTCTTGTAATTTATTTTTGTTATTTTAGCATATTTTGTTCATTTGTGCATGTTGCCTACATTGTACAATTCGCTGAAGTTTTTTTTAAGTTAAAACGGAACGGTGTGTACATGGTATCGTTTGTAATTTTAATGCCCTTTTAAAAAAAATTCCTTCTTTCTTCGATGCCATTTTGGTTACGTTTTCGCGGAGCGTGGGGAAGGTTATGCATAAAATGTGTAAGTATTACAACATAAAATGTAAATAATTAATTTAAACCTAACTGACAAATATTTTAATGATCATAATGTTCATTTTGCATATTATTTTATTATCTTTTTGTGGCAACAGTTTCCATACTAATTTATGCTTTAGAATTCTATGTTTTGTTTACAATAAGTTTTCGCGGAGCGTGTCGGGAAGGTTGCAATTGCAAAGACGTTTCGCAGAAATGCGCCGAATTGGCGATTTTCAAAACATCGCCAAGCAGTGGGCTAAAGCGCATTTTCACCAAAAATCAAGAAGCTAAAACCGAGTAAAAACTCTCATGGTAACCAAAAATGGGGTTTCTTCGCCAAAACTGTACAAAATTTTTCGCCAATTGAAAGAGCACCCAATTCTACACTAGAACCGAATAGATAACCAAAAAGAGAAAGCTTAATTTCAATCCAATGTTACTGCTAAGGTCTATAAAAAACACTTGCAATCACATCATCCTCGTTGTAAATACGAAAGGATTTTGGATCATATTTTGAGCTGAGATCTTGATGAAAATAATTTTGGAAGCATTCAAAAGTTGATGTTAGATGTTTTCGGTACAGCTTGAGTATAGGACCCCATTGGCGATTTTTTGGCTTGGCGCACTTTTCGGATGGTATTTTTCTGGTAACCCAGCGAATTCTAGTGTACTCCATTTCGGCAACCCTCTCTGTATTTTCACTAAGTCTAATTACTAAATTTCTAGCATTTCTTTACTTTATTTTTAATGTAAGCACGTATTCTGAACTTCTGTTTTCAGTTTTACAACTTAAAACTTGCATTTTCAATATTACTGCTTGAAATATGCCTCCATGTACTTGTGTATTTTCAAACTTTTCTTTCTTTTTAATTTAAACATGCATTCTTAACACCTATTTTCATGTTTTTAATTTAAACATGTATTCTGAACTCCTATTTTCAGTTTTACAGCTTAAAATTTGTATTTTTCATATGACTGCTAAAAATATGCCTCCACTTATTTATTTATTTTCAGTTGTACTATTTAAATATATATTCCAAATTTGTGTTTAAAATTTTTCTTGTTAAAATGTGCATTCTAACTTCTATTTTCAATTTTAACTGCTTTTCTAAGGCTAAACTGTATTTTCAATATTACTATTTAAAATATCCCCCCACTAACTTATGTACCTTCAAATTCGCTGTTTAAACATATATTCTAAAATTTTTTCTGGTTAAAACGTGCTTTCTAACTTGTGTTTTCAATTTTAACTGCTTTTCCATGCCTTGGCGACATTTTTCGGTCGCCGAGCCAAAAAATCGCCAATAGGGTCCTATACTCAAGCTGTTCCATGTTTTCTAATGTCATTCATCACATTGGGTAAAACTGCATATTACGGGCCAGTTTGGCGCGCTTTTGAAAAATCGCCAAATCTTACTTTTGTGCGTTTTAGAAAATCGCTAACTCATCATATTGCCATATTAGATTAATGAATCTTGTAAACAACAAGCAAAAAATTAAATATGTAAACATATTTAAAACAGAAGTTCAAGAAAAACAAGGATAAAGTATTTGAAAGTTAATAACTATGTATTTTATGGGATCAATAATATTAAAACTTTTCATAATATCATATACCATTTTAAGACAGTAACAAAATGGAGTAAAACGTTTTAGCACGAAATCTAAGAAATTGTAATGAGCATTAAATGATCAAAAAGCATTGATTCATATTTAAGCTAAAACTTTAAAGTAAAATGCAGAAAAAAAGGAAGAAAATTCAAAATTTCGATCTACTGAAACATGAACAGTAGTATAGTAAAAAAAAAGTGGTTAAACGATTTTAACTATGTAATTTATATTTTTATTTGTAATAAACAGTAGAAACTCGCATTTGTTCATATCTACACTAAAATGTAACAATACAATGGAGGTGAAATTCAAAATGGCGTGCTCATTTTAACCACATGTAATGGACACACACCTCCATTCACACAAATATGTTGTATTTTTCCTTTCAACTAATTTCATACTATTTTTACACTTAGGATATTCATACATATTCGCAATCAAACCGTTATTCATACACCATTCTATCACACATCTTTCGCCCTTATCTTGCAACTGAATCAAATAAGTAAAATCCACACATTCAACTCTCTCGATGCCAGCCATTTTGCTCACACAGTCTATAAGCACAGTGAAATGACGAAAATTCAAAAAGCCTGCTTAAATACTGAAAACTTATAAAACTTAAACCCTAAAGATTTTCATGACGCCAAGAGGTTACCAGATTTGGCACGATTTCTCTTCATTTGGCGACTGGCCCCTAATCTGTAGTCTAGCCCATTGTTTTTTAGTGACAAATTATTTTCTTTGATAAAGTTAGAGAGGGAAGGAAACATATTAACATTTTATTTTTCAGTTTGCTGTTGCATGAATTGCAATATTCTTCTGAATGCGCTTATTTTGTCATACAAGTCGAACACAGAATTGTTAACTTCTTGCAAACTCAAATTTAGTTCACTTGAAAAGGAAATTTGTGAAATGTATGCTAGTCTATACAGTCATTGTTCATCAATCAAATTATCTCCAAATATTTTGAATTGGTCAAAAACATAAATTTCATCATGTAACTCTTGACTGAGGACTTTACCACACGATAACCACTGTACTTCTGTGTGAATTAAAAGTGTGGCATGGGCACTTCCCATTTCACCACGTAAAATCAGAAATTACACAAATTGAGTGCTTGAGAATCTATAAAATTAACCATCATTACTGACTCATTAAAAGCCACACTTAAATTCACTAGCATATTTTTTGTGGCCAAAGCTTTATGGTGGATGCACCAAAATGCAGTGTATAGACTTGCATTTTGGTGTCACTTCTTTAATTTTGGTTACTGCACCTGATAATTTTCCAATCATCAAACAAGCACCATTTTTACAAACTCCAACACATTTGAGCCAACTTGTGATTTTTAATGAAATAATCACTAATTATTTTTAATATTTCTTGTAGTTAATGGTTTCAGAATAATAGTTCTTGTATTTCATTGTTGAAATCAAAACGGATATATACAAGTCAGTTGGGGGAATAAAATTGGCTTGCTTTTAACAGGGTTGCTACACTAGCGGGAAAACCGGAAAAAGTCAGGGAATTCAAATATTTTGATCTAAATCTGGAAAAGTCGGGGAATTTCATGCAGCGATCCCCCCAAAAAGTGAGTTTTGCGCCAACGCTGGAAGCCGGTCACTTTCTTGGGGCATGTTAGCGTCACTCGAGCAGGTGGCATAGAGCCAATTCTTGCAGCTTCAAACAGATTGTCTATTAGAAAGGCAAAGCAAGTTTCCAGCAACTTTGGTTCCCAGTAACCTCGAGAATCGAAATACTCGCATGTGCAGTGCATGTTGAACTAAAGAAAGTACGTATTCTTGTATCAAACAAAATCGGTTTAATCCCAGAATAGTGGTATCATGTAGGTTAGAATAGTCTCCGTGTACGGTACACACTGGATTTGGTGCCATTATGGTAAGCTATTTTGGTGTTGGCGGCAATTTTCAAAATCGTGCCAAGACCGTAGCGTATAGTAGGATTTTACCGCAAAATCTTTTAAATACTTTCTTTTTTCTTTTTAAGAAATGCCTTATTTGTCATTTTGCAGTAAAATAAAAAAGTAGTAATCAGTCATCTAGGCTAACCATTTAATATAGCTATATTCGCCAAAATGTCGTTGATTATTGTAATTCAGTTTTTGAATTATTTTAATGTTATTCATATCATTAAATGTTGCTTCTTCTCCTTACATTTATTTATTATAATTAAATAATACTTTCAAATTTCAGGAAATTTTCTGTGGCATAATCCTGAAAATAACTTGCAGTATGATGATATAACATCACAAAATTCAATGCACATATTTTTTGCTTATGTATTCAGCTAAAAAAATACAAAATACCTAAATTTATTTTAAAATATCATTAAATAGATTTCTTTCCTTCGTTTAGCTGCAAAATGTAAGAAAAAAAAAGACATATTTTATCCACATTGAGCAGATTCTGATCTCAATTCTTCAGTGGAGAAAACAACTCCTATTATAGTAATAATAATAATCTTTGAGGCTAGTATATAAGTCATATCTAATTGGCAAATTTTTGTGTTTTCAAGTGGTACCATAATTAATTTATCTCTCAGCATAGCCAAAGTGCATTGTGCAGATAGACTGGAATTTTCTTAAAACATACCTGGAAAAGTCAGGGAATTTCATTCTCCTGTTTGAGTGGCAACCCTGTTTTAATCTTTGGATTAAAATATCTTCAACTTGTGATGCCATTTCATCTATTTTCATCTTGACGGTATTATTAGATAATAATACTTTGTCAATTTCTTTACCTGCGTTCTCTACTAGGACAGATGCAACTATATTCTTTGTTGCAGGCATCAGAATGCTTCATCAGTTTGTATGGTTTTCCCGCACTCGTCTATATGCAAACTATCTAAATATGATGCTCTTACGTAATTAGTGTTTATACAACTAAAAGTTTTGACAATTGATTTTTGAGTTGATATGATTGAATGTTTTCTTTTAAAAAAACCAAGAATTTTGTGTTTTACACTCAAGTGTTTGCTATATAAATCCTTTTTCAAGAGAGCTGCCTTTATAGTCCCATTTGATAAGCACTCAAAACAAATCATGCACTGTGGAATAGGTTCAGCTTCTGTTCCAAATTTCATGCCAAATCCATATTTCATATAAACAGGATCATACTTTCTAATCGAAGTTCGCTTCTGCTTCTTTAATTCTTGTTCTTCCCCTTTGCTCAGTTCTCGTCATTGATCTACCTTTAGGTTGAAAATAGAACTTCCAGATAGCTCTAAATATCCTTTCATTGTATTTTTTTAAAAATAAGAAAGTAAGTAAAATGTTACAAAAATAGGAAAGTTAAAAACTAAAATATTAAAACATATGGCTTATTAGTTATTACAGTCATTTCTTTTTTGTAATGCGGATTTTAAATAGATTTTTGCTTTAAATTGTAAAGTCATTCGTGTACTGGTAGCTGCTTGTTCGTCTATTGATACTGGTACGTATACCCAAGGTTAGGAGCCACTGCTGTATGGCTTATGTGCTTTTTATATGTGAGTAAAAAATAAGAAATATATATTAAGAAAGTTTGTGATATAATGGTGATTTCAGTTATGTTTGTGTCTCAGTATTTGCTGTCTTTCTTAAATTTAAGAACGTCTGTGTTAAATAATACATCATGCTCAAATATATAACAACATATTTCTTTAAATTTAGGTTTTTCTTAATATTCAGATTTTAAAGATGTTAATAGAGTTTGGATACAGCTGAAATTCAAAATGAGTATTATGAATTTGGTAAAAGTTTACAATTGGGTGCCCCTTGTTTTTTGGCGATTCTTTTTTGACACCAAGATCGGCATCAGGAAGGCACAATTTCAAGATGGCCGCTACACAAAACCAAAATAATAAGTCAAAGAATTTCCCAAACTCAGTGTCCATGTACACATCAACCTATTTTCACATAAAAAAAATCAGAGAATTGCACAAACTAGTCATTGCACACTGCTTTGACGTTGTCCATGTGCACATCAATTTATTTTCACTTAAACAAATCAAGAAGCTAAAACCAAGTTAAAACTCTCACGGTAACCAGAAATGGGGTTTCATCGCCAAAACTGAACAAAATGTTTCGTCAATTGGAAAGGCACCCAATTCTGCACTAGAGCCTTTTTACACTTCCCAGTGATATGGTGTTAAAGGTTTAAATGTACTTTTTCCATTATGGGTCAGTCATACATCTTGTCTTTAATTATAAACAGTTTCTAATTATGGCAATAGTTTATAGATAGAAGTTTATTATAAAAACGAATTTTTTCAGTTACTTTTCCATCATGTGCCTGCCACATATATTGGTGGGTTTTATTGTAAACAATTTATATTTATGAGAATAGTTTGTAGGTAGCTGTTTATTAAGCATTACAAGTAGCATTAATTACAAAGAATTTATTGCATTTTAAATTACCAAAAGCATAAGCTGAAATGAATTTGTAAACTAGACAGGAGACATAAATTTACAAATATCCACTAGTTATGGCAGAAAACATTTTAGTTTTTTAACGTATGTGGCACTAGAGGAGTCAAAGTACTGATGGCCTCTTTGACATTTGTTCTGCCATTTAGCATTGTCTTCCAAACATTTGGTAGTTTGGGTATGTCAACTCATGACTGGGTTAGTAAAATTAAATGAATGATTAATTGTGAAGTGAATCGTATCTTGCAGCTTTCAACTCAAATGATTTGTAATTTTCCCAGTACATTGGAGAATATTGATATTGTTTCATCTGCGGCTGCATCCATTTAACAATCGAAAAACGGATTAGGAAGTATTATCCCATTTCTTCAAACAAACATCCGAAAATATGCTGTAGAAGTAATATACTACCTACGTTACATTTCCTGTTTTTTAGGAACAAACTTTTAAAGATCTATGTACCAATGATCTTAGTTTTAGGATGAGACTTGAAAGAATTGTAAGAAACTTCTCGGAGATAATTGTTCCAGTTGAGGATGTCTTTCCTATGTCTCCATGGCTGAAGATAGCAGAACCATTTAGCCTTCAGCAGATATTTGACTTTCATTGGATGCTTATTTGAATACTGTCTTTCTTTATGGATGAGACCTTTATCTTGAAAGAATATAATTGCCACTTGTTCGTTGCTCGGTAAATCCAAATTTTCAAATCCATTATGGTAAAATACTAATTTAAGCACACAGACCAACAAATGTAAAAGAAATTGAGCAGAAGAAGCAAATTGACAAATGGTTGTTTTTCAAATGTAGATCAATAGTTAAATAAATTTAATTAAAATTTCAAATGTTAAACTTAACATTCTTTTCCGTTACACATCTGCTACGCTTTTTGACACAGTACAAATGATAGTGTATTGTCTGCTATGCAGGGTGTATTTATTATCTATAAACTATTCATAACTAGAAACAGTTTACAATTTAAAAACCTGATAAAATGTGTGGGTGGCACATAAAAGAAAATTACCAGCTTAACCCTGCTGTTCTGTTCGTACTTACTCCACGTACATGACCCGATTTAGAAAATTAATCTTTGTTGCAGTAAACGACAGGTGCCATTTAAGAAATGTTTTAAACAATAGTAATGTAAGTTTAAAAATAGATCTAATAATATAAAGCATGTATATAAAATTATAAAAATATCAGAAAAATATTTGAAATTGTAACTTACCTTTATTTACAATTTGAACAGTAATGTCTTACATGAGATTTGCAAATATGATTCTTACAATAGTAGCATAACATATTAGTTTTGGTGTCATTGCCTGATAGACAGACCTTGCACGTTTGTCATGAAATGAAGTATTTTCAGCAGATCCCAATGGTACATTTTCCCTTTTTCTCTGTATTCGTTTCACTATTTTTATTGAGTCCTGACTTCTTTGTAGGTGTGGGAAAATGAGAGATTTTCCCAGCTCTTCCAAACATAGCCTTCATTATAGTCAAGTTGGTTTCATTCCATTCACTATATGTTGAAGTCCATAGAAAAAATGCATTTTACGCATAAGTATCAAGTGTGTTATAGACTACTATCTTAGGCCAGCGATTTATTAGGAAGTTATGATTTTTTTCCTAATTGTGCCAAGTATAGTCATTTTCTGTTTTAAAAGAAGTCTTAAGGTGTAAGACGTGAAAATATTATCACATATATAGAGTTGCCAACTCTCCCTATTTAGGCGGGAGACTCTCGATTTCTGATCGTTCTCCCGCCAACCCGATTTATAATATATTTCTCCCGACTATCTTTTTCTTAAAATTTCTCATGATTTTTATGCAGCTTGACTTAATACTGCGTTATTTGCAGCCCCAAAAAAGTGATTTGAGGTGTCTGAAAGCGCCTGGTTTTTCTCTAGACTATATAGAAAACCAAATTAGTTTCATCAGTGAGAAATTATGGCTCGTTTCTGCTTTGTGAGTGAGAACACGTGTCCGAAAATGTCAAGTTCCATTTCTCCAATGAGCATTGAGTGCCATTGTGTGTCATCTGGCACATATTGCCAATGAGCACAATGCAGTTTCGTTCATCTTGTCGCTAACCTGTGTAAACGTACTTGCTTTCGAGAAATAGTTACGATATTTCATATTAGTTATGTCTGCGAAAAAGGTAAAATACTCAGGTACTTTTCAAAAATCGTACACAGATGACTTTTCTTCTAATATTTCCTCAAGGAAATGCAATGCATTTGCGATGTGTAAATTTGTCGTTGCGATTTTCCACGGTGGAAGGGCTGATGTTCTCAAACATGTTCGTACACAAAAAGACAAGGACAACATGAGTTCTATTGAAAAAAGTGAAAAGTTACTTTTTCTGTGGAAACGGAGGATCAAAAAGTTATTAATGCAATGTACTGTTTGCATTTAAGAATTAGTAACTGAACTTTCAGACATTAATTAGTAAGGATTTGAAGTTAATTCATTATTAAAAAATATATTTTTATCATTTAAAAATCTTTTTGTCATTGAAAATAAATCTCCCGATTTCTAAAATAATTCTCCCGATTTTTTAGCGTCGTAGGTTCGCAAGTATGCATGTAATACTGTGCCTCGAATATCCATAGGTAAGATCACACACTACTTGCATCTCCTGACTTTTCTGTGGCTTTGACCCTCGTTTTTTCCCAATGTAAATTTGTGTTTTCAGTACGTACGAAGTTTTACTGTCACAGAAAATCCACATTTTGATCCCATGTTTACCCCGCTTACTAGGTATATACTGTTTGAAAGGAGATTGGCCGCAAAATCCTACTAATTGTTTATCTACAGTAATATTTTCATTTGGATTATGTAATTTTGGTAGAATTTCTAACAACTTTTGCCAGATATCTCGCACTGCAGCTAATTTATCCAAATTTCTTCTTTCTTGACGAGTAGATTTATTATTGAAACAAAAAATTCTTGATATGGTGTAAAATGTTTCAAAGGACATTGTAGCATGAAATACATTTCTTCCAGTTTCTTTATCCCATAAGCTTCTTGTTGATTCTCCATATGATTTATATAAACACCAGCTAACAATTATAATATGATATATATGCTTGAAAAGTTTTACTTCTGATATTTTTCCACTTTTTTCTATAAAGCCATGACAACATTAGTAATGTTTATGATTTCGTTTTCAATTGTAGAAATTAATACTACCTCAAATGCACATTTTACGTCTGTTATCCTTGCCATTGCTTATCTTATGACCCCTGGAGTAGTTTTTATGATATTGGCAATTGTTGATTGAGAAGAATGTGGCAGTGAATCCAACTTTCACTTTAATTCGCGATTCTTGGACTGAGTACTCTCTTTATAGTTCATTTGTTGAATATCAGTATCAAAATCGGTGTCAGAAGTTTTACTCTTAATTCCATTACTTGTATGATTTTCATACTCAGATACTTCTTCACTCTCAGAAGCTTTTATTAGTTTTCCTGTACAAATTGTTTTTTTAATTGTTTTAACTGAACTTGGTGTTTTATGTTTTTTTATATCTTTCAATTTTTAGTGAAAATATTTCGTATTTGTATGTATTTTTGTCTTACCGCAAAGTGAGAACTGAATTAATTAGTAGCACATGCGCATTAGGTAAGCGGCGCTGAATCATCTGTGAAAACTGTTTAATTTTTAATTTCTTTTATACATCGTTTTAGATTTATTATAATATTTCAATAGAACTTGTGGTGATTCTTCAGATGCTATAATTTTTGCTCACTATGAGTTATAAAATGAATGAGATGTAGCGCTGTTAAGTGAACCTAGCGCTAAAGTGTGGCTATAGTAAATAAATATAATGGACTTTAAAAAGTGCATTTATTCTATTGTGGTTTATGTGCTGTCAATGAAGTAGATTTAATTCAAAATTTGTTAATGCAACATATTAAAATGAAATGCAGGAAAATAGCATATAATTTAATATTCCATACAAGGAAGTCATATGTACACATCAGATTTTTTTCATTGTACTAGAGCTGAAGAAAAGTCATCATTCATACTTTCAAGTAATTTTAACAAAGTGCATAAACCACGTTTGGCATTATTATCACTTATATGACAAATTTCAAAACGTGTCAATATGTAAATTCATGTATAGGTTAAAAAATATTGAATAATTTTTGGCAGGTGTGCTTTTTCAGGTACAAAAAAAGTTTTTGAAAAATTTAAAAAATAAATTATAAAAATTTATTATTTGGATTAAACCTAAATTTCAAGTCCTGGAAGAAGGAATTAAGTAAGTTTAATAAAAAAAAAGAAATATTAATAAATATATATCAAATTCAATTAACATTGAGTAGCTAATGTTTTGAAAACTACTTGTGTGATTTTTACAAAACTTGGCGGTTTGGCAGAATTTGTGTTGTAGAATTGAAATATGGAAAAAAATTGGCATGTTATTTCAGAAAAAGTCTGATTTTGTGTCAAAATACCTATATTAGAACAATGCCATATATATATAAATCTAATACATATCCTAAGTCGCTCTTTCGAGACATGAAAAACACAAGTTGAGTTTCGTCAATCGGCCCAGTAGAACGAAAGATACAGAACTATCCCTTTTTTTCCCCCACTGTATACATGGACACATGAACAATCAGATATGCATACATATGTACATTTCTAAATCTGGTCCTGATAACAGATTAACTCAAATTTTATATTTTATGATATTTAAACAAAAGTATGATAAGTATATGCAATTAAAAAATTAACCAAGTATAATGTGAGTGGTTTATGCTCACGCCTTGTTATGTAGACATGAAGTTTTAAAATTGGTGGAAATTACAGAATAGTATAGAGGTTGATGGCTTTGCAAGTCTTTTATCCAAAGAAGGAATAAGATTAGATGTGTTTTTCGTTCACAGTGGGTTTTTGGAAATGCACATAGAGAAACAAAAGAGTGTTTTCTTGTAGCCATTTTGGATCGCTCAGCTAAAACTCAACTTGTCTCGATTGTAAAAAATGTTGCAGATGGTAATATATATATATATATTTATTGCTGCAATGCATACAAGAAAACAGGATTTGAAAAAAGCAGGATATGATCCTCCCACTATAGATAAATTTCTTAGACCAAACACTGGATGTCGTAAACAGTTGAAAGAATATAGGGCGGTGCAAAATGGCATAATAAATAAAACGTCTGTCAATTCGTGACCCCTGTTCAAATTTAAATTATGTTTCATTTATAACGTATTAAAAGTTTAATGCTGTTAAAAAAATCTTATTTATTTTTTTATGGCATCTGTATAATGGAAAAATATTGCAGAAACTAAACTGACTTATCAAGAATTACTTCAATTTTTGTAAAACTAAAGTGAAAATCTTATGATTGTGTTGTGACATTACAGTTTTATATTACAAGAACTAAATTGCCCTACTTGGCAACTGGTTTTGATTGTAAAAAATGTTTGACAGAAAGATATGCTAAATACCAATTTTTTTTTCATTATTGCAAGACTTGCCTAAAATGCCTTTATCAGGCCCTCTGATTTTAGTGGAGGCTACAAATGCTACGAGTGCCGACTTCCCGCAAGTAATTGTTTCAGTTTGTTCCTGTTTTAGCAGTGATATCCATCTGATCATATTGTCTCCATTAACACATATAAATCACACAAATGACATAAATTTAAAATTAATCTACTGTTTGCTGTTCAGTAGAGGTTCCATGCAAGAAGGGACAAAAGTCAGTAACAGTTTAGTTTATAGCCTTGTTTCTAAAAACAAAATATGATTTAATCAGTTGGTGTTATATCAGAGGAAAGTGCAGATGTTTGTATGTTATGTCATGCTATGTATGTTATGACACAACTGATATTAAACTGCTCTGCTTGGTAATAATTTCAAGGTTGAAGGAATATGTAAGTATCAAATATTAATAAGTAAGTAAACTTGTAACCACAAATATTAATAAACTTGCTCAGTATTCAGGAAAGTGTGTTCCTTATACACAAATTTTAAAACTTTCTTTTACCATTTACTAAACATATTTTTCAAGATTTAAAAAAAAAAAAAAAGTTTTTTGAAATAACTCTGTAGACCTGTTGGTGGTGTTTCAGTCTTTTGTTCCCTATTGGCTAAATCCTCGGTCCTGATCCTTGTAGTAGCAGTTAGTCAGAAGAACATGAATTTCTAAAAGAAAAGATGATAGTGGAGAAATTAATGAAAAGAGGGCTACTTTTGAGAATGTATTAATTAATTTTAATATAATCTTAAAAAATGAAACATTTTTTATTAGAAAATTAGACATTTTACTCCGTTTCTTTTTTTTTGGGGGGGGGGAATTTGTCAAGAAGTAAAAAAAAGCAACTACTTTGTTTCTTTAAAAGAAAAAAAAATGTTTTCACAAAGAAAGATTATATTCCTGTAATCATTTCATGAAATTAAAAGACTTAAAACTAAAATGGCTAGGCAGGCACTTTGAAAAGTAGCTCTGTTTATTTCTTTTAAATTGCTTGATTTGTTACTCATTAGTAGATGGATTAAAGCTGAAAAGTAAAATATTTTATGCAGCTAAATAGCAACACATTGCTTTTAAAAATAGGTGAGTTTGTTGATTAAAACCGAAAGATAAATACAACATTTTGCTGAATGGCAGCAGTCTGCAATGCTGGAGAAAAAAAGGAGTTTGTTGATTAAAACCAGACTATAAATATAACATTTTGTTGAATGGAAGCAGTCTGCAATGCTGGGGGAAAATTTTTTTTTAACAGTATTGCCACTGCTCACTTTTAAATCAGGAAGTATGTGAACAAAAAATTAAATTCATGCAAAATATGAAATAAATCAGAACCAAATTTGAGCTTTGAGGTCAGGTGGAGGACTAGGTATATTCAAAATTGGTAGCTTTCGGTGCTGTTGTTTTTTCTACTTTGTGAGTACAACATACATATAGATTTTTTATTATTTGATGAAGAAAATAATGCATGACAACATTTTTGTGGTGACATAATTCTATTTGAAAAGTGATATGGACAAACAAATGTGGCTTGAGACTTACTGCACCTGTGGTGCTAAAAATGGGGTTCATGCTGCAGGTATTTGATTGTCTGTACAAAGTATGTTTTTAAGCAAGGATTGTTTGAAAATAAAAACCAAATGAAAGAAAATTTTCAAATACCAAACAAATTTATTTTTAGATTCTACAAACATTTCTGTATTTTTCAACATAGTTGCCAAGTTTGTTTAAACTCTTACCATACCTTAGAACTAGATTTTGAATATCCTCTTCACAGAAACTTGGTCTTACTTATGGTGAATTGTCTATTCTTAACAATTTTTGCTTCAACTGAAGCCACTATATCATCTGTGATCACAGATAGGCGATTGAAGCGAGACTCATAATGGATTTTGTCGCTGCCAGCTTTTGAAGTCTCTGACCCACTTACGCACTTTGCCTTCACTCATGGCAGTAGCTCTGTAAACTTCATAAATCTGCCAGTGAATGTCTGCAGTAGACAGGTTTCTTGCCGACAAAAAATGTATCGCTGATTGGACCTCGCAGGAACAGGTGATTCGATAATCTTGAACATTTTAAAGACGCAGAACAGATCATACAGGTTACCTACACAGCTGCAACTAAGCACAATTGTTTCCAAGGTATGCTGGGACACGATGCAAGCCCGCACGACACATATTAGTGTATACCACAAAATGGCTCTTACTTAAGAAATACACTATGTATTACTGTTATAAAGGATAAAATACTGTTTTTTCATTCATGCAAACATATTATAAAATCACTTAAAATTTCGATACTAAAAAAAAAACCTGCATTATGTGATGAGTTTAGTTTATCTTTGCATATTTCCACAATATTGAGAAATAAATGATGAAGCCCTTCTAATACTCATGCTCTCTTGTTTCTTAGTTCAATAGTAAACATCATTGAAAATCTTGTACCTCAAAGTTTAATTGTGGAAAATAATAATACGTAACCTGGGTATTTATTTTTAACAGGAATCCAGAATTTTTCTGGAGTATTTGCGGTGAACTTGAATTTTAATCCATGATCTGAAAAGAGCATTGCCAGTTCTTCATTCATTCAGAGTAAAACTGTGGATGTTGGGATAAAAAACAAACTGATTTCTTTTGCAGTCTGTTTTCTTGTTCTCTGTTTAACAACTGGAAATATTTTCCCAAACTTTCCAACCACCTTATTTGTTGTCAACTTGAATATCAAAATCTTACATTTAAAATTAAATTTTTTTGGGGGAAAATGCATTTGTCTCATAAAATATTATGTATTTCATGGACATCATCCGATTATGAAATGCCGCCAAGCATGAAAGATATCGGAGATGTTGCCAAATTTTTTGGTAGTAGCTTAAATAAACATATTCTTTAGTTAGTTAGATAATAAAGAGATAAGCTTTTTTTAATGCCTGGATCATGTAACTTTGAAAATGGTCCACTTCATGCAATGTAATTTTAATCATGTTTTCAAAATGTTAGAAAAAAGGGAACTTATATCCCTTTTATAAAAAAAAATTAAGTTATGCATTGAGAATTAATCGAATTGACATTAAATCAAAGTGAATTTCTTATATTGTGATGTCATCCTTATGCATTACTGGCATTAAATCACATTGTTTGGCAACAATAAATGCATGTTAACAATATTACAAGCTCTATAGTGGCATTACACATCTCATTTGTAAAATTTTCTTATATAATGTCAAAGTGTGTGCTAGTTAATCACTCATTGTGAATTTCAGTTTAACACATTGGTCATTTGTCCCACCAGTGGCCGAGTGAATACCGTTACTTGAACTGGTTTTGGGTTTGAGGGTAATCAGTATAACCCATTTGTTGCTAAGAATTTTTATTGCTTTAATAGAATAATGAACTTGTGTAAAGTTGCTTATGTCTAAGGTGCACATCATTTGCAACTATGCAGTATGTTGGACATTTGGAATGTGGTGACTATTGGGTATTTGTTCATCACTAATATTTGTATAGAATTGCAAACCATTTGGCTGATTGTACAACATATTTATTAGTTTAAATCAGCAGTTCTTAAATCTTAAACTTTTGTGACCCAAAGATGTCCTTTGAGTGATTATTGTTTTGGGTATTCTTACAGAAATATTTCAATTACAGAATAAGAATATTTGATATTAATCACTCAGTCCTTACACAGTTTAGTGTCTAATGCTGTAGGTACATGCAGAAAGGAAATTTTAAATTGGCACACAAATAAAGTAAGAATATGCATTATGAATGACAATGTTGGTTAAAATTTATTGCTGTTTTTAAAGTGAAACATAATAAGATGTAATTTATCATGATTAGTTGTTATAACAGTTATTTTATAATAAATTCACGCAGAAGGTTGGTAATGTTTATTATACTAAATTTACAAAATACATATTTAAATTGAGAAAACTAATAAAATTATTCTAAGTATGATTTGTCGTATACATTAGCCACTGATTTTATTAGATTTAAAATTTTAAGTGTTATTTTTACTATAAGAAGGATGCTGTTGCTTTATTGGAACCAGAACATCAGCATCTCCTTTTTAGATATTTTGTTCTCCTGATGAGGAGGGACCTGTAGCTGCCCTCAAAATCGATTGAGTGTTTTAGTAAATGTACGCCAAATACAAGGTTGTTTCAGTGATTTTGATTCAGAACATCAGTATTTGGCTTGATGTTGAAAGGTTTTAGTCTGGGGTCTGCTTCTGTTTCACATAAAAGTAATACAGAAAAGGCCTGTTCAGACAAGTTCAGAAGGAAATTAAATGTTTCAGTGCTTTATCTGCAAGTACAGAATTCTCGGATCCAAGACTGTGAAAAATGTATCTGTTCGATATTCTAAAATTGGTGTTTTAAAGATGTATCACATGACAACTCACAGAGAATAGTTTCTTTAGATACAGATAAGTATTTAGCATCACTTGTATAGTGAATAGATCTGTAATCCATTTGTTGCCAAAATTGGGACAAGAGCAATACACAGTTTAGTGTCTCATGCTGTGATGTAACATTTAAAAACTCTAAAAAGCTCTTTTTAGAGTTTTTAAATGCTGATTGAAATCTGCCATTCTTCATCTGAAAGCCTTTTATTTGATATTTGGATAAAATGATTAAATGTTGAAAATGACTCATATATGCAATTTCCAATTTGTTTTGGACACAAGTAAATTTCATTGTAATAACTTTCATTTTATCCTCAACTTTGAATATATTTACAGGCTCAGATTCATTTCATTCAAATAGGTAAAAATTAAAAATGCTAACCTGAACCATGAAAAATCATAGAAACAATGTTTCAACTGAAATTGCATATCCATTAAAAATGCTCATATTTCTTCAGGAAGCTCAAAAAGGTGATTAAGTACTTTCTTTTGTGACAACCAGTGTACCTCTACATGAAGTAAAAGCTGTGTATGCTGACTTCCCATCTTCACATGGAACTTCCATGGAACTAAAAATCCAGGAATTTAGAGGCGGAAGCTTAGTAAGATAGACAATTTTAACAACTTCATCCCCCCCAATCTGCTGGTATATTCTTTAATGCTAAGGATTCTCTACATATGCAGCAGCAATGGTTCCAAGTAACCACAGGCGTTACAGTTTTGATTTAAAGCCATCAATCCATTTATTCTTCTAGACATCGTGCAAGCCCCATCAGTGCTGATTCAAAAGCACTTTGACCAGTGCAGTTCATTTTTAGCCCAAAGGGCATTAGCCTAGAAGGGCTGTGGCCCTTTGTGTTGCAATCAAATGTTACAGCCCTGTATTATATTTAAAGAAATTAAATAATGAAAAATCTGCATAAATGTGTGCATTGTGATAAAACAATGGTACCTAGAGCCATCAAATTTTGAATAACATACATTGCCACCCGAATATGGTCATCTGAAATTTGTTTTATTATCTATTTCATATTTTGTAAAATTTTGACAAATTTTTGATTAACAAACTCAACGATTTCAAAGCGACGAATGACAACACTACGGAAATAAAAACATTTTTATCCCCAGCGCGAGACTGTGTATCGGAAATTCTAAAGATGCTCATTTAAAAATTATTTTGCGATATTGCTGTTAAACTGAATTTTAGGGGTTTAAGTGCGAAGAACATGGTATTTAAGAAATAAAGGTAACACACAAAACGTTAAAAAAAAGCCCCTTTGAACGTAATGTAAAATCTGAAAGCTTTTGTTTTATATATATATAAAATTGTTTGAACTATTAAATAAGGCCTCTGGTATTGAAAGTGCTCATAGTGAATTTCAAAACAACAAATCTTGAATTTTGTTTTCAAACTCATATTGAGTAAATGTTAATAAATTAATTAGATGCATCAGTACTCTCATCTAATTGTAGTGAATAAAATCGACTGATTTTGAGTTGCTTTAAAGTTGAGTTGCTGATTGATTTTGAATTGCTTTAAAACTCATTCAAACAATGGAGATAAAGTAACAGACATTAGACTTCAGATAATTTTCTCACTTGTTTTATTTATTCATGCATGTATGTATTTTTGGGCTTGATGAAATGTACTGTTATTGAAAGTTGAGGTTCTTCACTGTTTTTTTTT
>KK116725.1:66445-93161 GCA_000611955.2 Stegodyphus mimosarum | reverse complement strand
TTTTTTTTTTTTTTTTGTAAATATGTAAATATGATGCAATTTTTCTTTTGAAAGGTGGGGAATATGACCTGCTTTTCTAATTTTTACAGCAGATATATGTATATATATATATATACACACAGGGTGTCCATAAATGTTGCTCCAAAGTTTTGGAGAAGGTAGGACACATCATAAGGATTAAGAATTGCATAAGAACCCATGCCTGGAAGTGTTAGGGGTAAGTGGTTGTAGAGATGAAAGATGGGAAAGGAAACAAGAGAGTGATTAATTTGGAACATTTATTGGACATGAATACAAATGGTGTACGAGAACTTGAATATTACAACAGATGCTTGAAGTTTGTGCCATCAGATGCCAGACATGTCTGACACCGACGAACAATTGATTGCCAGACATGTTCAAACACACTGGGAGTTTCTTCGAATGTAGCAGCTGCACAGGCGAGTCTTACCATGAGATCCATATCAGACACAATAATATTGTGATACACGACACATGATGGCTCCCAACAAAAAGAAATCAAGGCTGGATAAATCCGGTGAGCATGGGAGCCAGGGAACCAGTCCATCATTCCCAATCCATTGATGCAGGAATGATCTGTTCAAAGGCTACGAACATCCAGTCCAAAATGAGCAGGGGCCCCATCATGTTGGAACCACGTGTTACACCTTACATTTGGTGGAACATCGTGAAGCAAGTTGGGGAGCAGCTGCTCCAGAATGATCAGATAATTCATGGCATTCAACCTAGATGGTAAAAGGTATGGCCTCACTAAGCAGCCACTGACCAAACCCTACACATTAACTTTGAAGCATTGTTGTGCTGTGTGGTGCTACACACCATGGGGGTTTTCTGGAGCCCACAAATGCTGATTGTGGGGATTGAATACGACATCCTTATTGAATGTGGCCCCATCCATGAACAGCACGTAAGCTGGGAAGTTAACATTACAGGCACTTTCTTGCAGAAAGGTGGTCATCTGGGAGCAGTAACTGAACCCTTTGGAGATGAAAGGTGTGGAAGGTTTCAAGACACTCTGAACACTGGTATGAGACATTCTTAATATCTTAATCTTAAGTGAGAGGCAATGGCACGTATGCTAGTCCTTGGATTGCTGTCCACCGTATCCAACACACTTTCTTCCCTAACGACCGAGCAAGTCTATCGTAGCCTGCCCTTACTTGTCTTGCCACTAATTAATGATCTGTAGTCGCACAGATTTTGATGCGGGTGTGCAAACAAACTGGGTGGTTGATGTCTGTCAGGGAAGCATTCTCGATGTGTGCAGCAGCTCGTCCATTACCCTCAGCTATTCCGTGCAGTAGTGCATGTCTGGAAATTTTCTTTTCGTATAGCATTCCATGCTATTCATATAGTACCTGCCTACCTCACTTCAGCTAGCACTGTTCTGTTCTGTACAGTACCCCCTCATGGCGTACAATGATGCTTGTGGTCGTGGGTTCCTATGCAATCCTTATAATGTGCCCTACCTCTCTCAGAAATTTGCTGCAATAATTACAGGACACTCTGTGTGTATATATATATATAGTAAATAGTAGTAGTAGAAAATAGTAATTTAAAACATTAATAATTATAAAAAATTTTTTTCTTTTCATAATACATGGTTTTAAATTGAATTTCTGTTCCTTGGAAATTATATATATAAAGTTTTCTTATTATATATATAAATCCAAATTATATATTATTATTAGAAAAGGTTTTTCATGTCTCCAAAGAACATGACATTTAATTAAAATGATAAATTTTAGTGAATATTTGAAGTTATTTAGATTCTATTGTAGTATATTCTTTTTAAAAACTAAAGAAATAATATTTTGAACTGTTAAAAATTCTAAAAAGTAAGATTTAAAAGTATATATATATATATGCCAAAAATTAAAAACAAAAAGATAATTTTAACCTGTCCTGCACTATAGCTGCAGGATTGAAGTAAATTAAACTTAAAACATCAAAAGTAAAATTAAATTGGAAAAAAATAAGGCAATTTGCCAATAATATTAATATGGGGGAGGAAAGTTTTGTTATTGTTGTGGGAGTGACAGTCAGGTTATCCCGAGTTGAGTGGCTGCAAGTAGCGTATCCGACTCCTTAATGATTAGGTGATGTTGAGAGGTTATGTAATTCTTACTGCATTTGAAATTCAAAACACAATTGATACAATTATAAGAAGCTCTTTACACACACATATATATATATATATAATTCATAGATAGGTATTTAAATGAGTTATAATCCTCGTAGTGTGATGAGTCTGCTAACGAAGATCTCTAGTCGAGAGTTCTGGAGCGTTCTTCTGATGTTTCTCCGATGGCGGAAATCTTCAGAATGAATTAGCCAAGCCTCCTTAATTTTACATCCTCTGATTCGTTATATCTGGAACGATATCAGAGGGAAAATAAGATCATTGGTTCGTCACCCCTTCTGAAATCGAGAGGCTTTGACGAAAGACATGGTTCAGAACGTTGAAATATCCTGACATTAGTTGTAAAGTTAGTTTTTGCAATGTCAAAAACATGTTGTGTGACACATTGTAATGGCTAGGAGCAGTGAATTGCAGGGACCGCACACACAGTTTACTTATCTCTGTGTGGTCCACTGCATACTCCCCCTTCAGTATCATCGTGATGATACCTAAAAATCAGGGAAATGCACACAGAACGGATTTGATGAATATTAGGTGTTAGGAATATTAAGTATCAGGAGAGCAAGTATCCATGTCGGTATTCAATAGAAATGCAGGTTTCACCGGTCAATTGAGACCAAAACAATTTTTCCATTAATGGATAATTTGAACACTTTTTCACCATGCTTGAGAACTTTAAAAGGGCCGTCGTACTGTATCATATCGCGCAAACACATGTGAACACATTTTTAAATCTTAGTGAATAAACACTGCTTTTTCTGTATGTGATCCAGTTGGTTTCATGCAACTTCGAAGTTCAACGTATTCCACAGTATCAGTTGCAACATTCGATGTGTCAAAAAAAATCGCCCTGGAGTTTAATTGTAGTTCCGTACACAAGTTCAGCGGGCGTGCACCCGATGGTTTCTTTGGGAGTTATTATCAAACCAAGTAGCACTTCTGTCCATTTTACCGTGTCGTGACACATTAATGCGGGTTTTAGTGGATGATAAATTCCTCAATTACGCCATTGCTTTGAGGATGATAAGCAGTTGATCGTGTTCGTTGTACGCCTAGGAGTTTAGTTAGAGCCTTAAATAAAGAAGACTCAAATTGACGTCCTTGATCGGATGTAATAGTAGCTGGCATACCAAAGCGGGTGATCTAGTTGGCGTACAAGGCCTGTGCTGCTGTTGTAGCTTGAATATCAATTATGGGAATAGCTTCTGTCCATCTAGTAAAACGATCGATAGCTGTTAGGCAATATGTGAATCCACTGGAAGGTGGGAGTGGGCCGATGAATGAATGTGATGAAATCACGTAGAAATTTCACTAAATGATTGTGAAGGGGCTGAACTATGTTTGTTTATTTTAGATTTCTGGTATGAAATACACTGTCTTGCCCAGTTCGTGACATCTTTGTTTATATTTGGCCACACATACCGACTACGAGCTATTTTTGATGTCGTTTGAATGTCCGGATGAGCTGAATTATGTACACAATTAAAACACAAATTTCTAAATGCCTTGGGAATATCAAGTCTTGCTATACCTGTTGATATATCGTAATAAATTTCTATTTCTGAATTTGGAGCTTAACCTTTTTGATTTGTAAAGAATTGTTAGCATTAAGTATTTCTTTTAAGGGGACATGTGACATGTCGACTGGCAAAATGCAACTATTTCGAGACGAAAGTTATTAAGGTATAACTTTTCTCAAAATAAACTTATAATTCTTTTTTTCATTTAAAATGCATAGATTACAGATTATAGAAAACACATAAAATATATATTAAATGCCTAATATTTTTAAAAACCAGTTGTTTAATTTCACTTACCTTTGACGAATCTCATCGGACAATGTGCTAGTTCGGTACACTTTTCTTAAAAAGTACTGCCCCAATCTTCCTCAAATCGAGCATGGTAGTTAAAAATATATCATTTAAGAATAATAAGCAGTATTTTACATTTTACTTAAAAAGAAAAAATATTAAAAATAAATTAGTAAAATGCTTTGAAAAATCACAAAAAAATTAGTATTAAATTATTAATATATCCAATACTAATGCTCGTAAATTTTATATCCTGCATAGTTTCAAAGAAATAGTAATGATAAACAACTATGGAAAATTGGCACCTTCCAGGTCGAATAGTTTTCAAGAAAAATGTACCGAAAGTTAAGAAAAACACATTTTGAGAAAAACGAAAAAAAACATTTAAAAACTAATAATTTATAAAAAATATCATTTTAATATTTTCCTGCACCATAATCATCTTGAATTGACATTTCTACATCAAACTGTTTTTGTTTTATAAATTTATTTTTCTTTCTGGCCATTTTAGAAAGCTTTTGGTAAGCGAGCTGGGCCTCACGAATTCTAAGACAATCTATTTTTCTCAGACTCTTTACCATATAAAACCCTGGTTGCATTCCTAATAATTCCATTACTTTACTCCGGCTTTGTACACCATCATTAAAACATATTATGGCATCGAACAAACCCAATTTTAAGGTGATAATACTCACAAAAACAGTTTTTGGTATGCGTATCCAGATGCAATTATTAAAACTTTCATTGGGGTTTTGAGTTCGTCCGTGTAAGCACTTTGACAGCAGTTTTTTGTCAGACAGACTTCTAAACACATTTTTAATGGCTAGTAAGACAGGTTCTGGCAAAGAATGTTTATGGACATACATTTTACCAGCTGATATGGCTTTATTGTAGCCACACCAAGAATCATCATCTGTAGGGCAAAGACCATGCTGAGGATTTGCGTCTGTGGACAATTTATGGAAATAAATTGCCCACACAGATTTCACCATCTCATCTAATGAAGTATTGGACCGTCGTACGGTAGTTGTAATGGCCGTCATACTGTATCACGTTGCACAAACACATGTGAACATGTTTTTAAATATTTGTATACTCCCCCTCCAGTATCATCGTAATGATATGTAAAAATCAGGGAAATGCATATGTCTGCTGGAATAGGTTTGATGAATATTAGGTTTCGTAGGAATTAGGAATATTAGACCGTCGTACGGTAGTTGTAATGGCCGTCATACTGTATCACGTTGCACAAACACATGTGAACATGTTTTTAAATATTTGCATACTCCCCCTCCAGTATCATCGTAATGATATGTAAAAATCAGGGAAATGCATATGTCTGCTGGAATAGGTTTGATGAATATTAGGTTTCGAGATATCAGGAGAGCAAGTATCCATGTCGATATTCAACAGAAGTGCTAGTTTCACCCGATCAATTGAGACCAAAACAATTTTTCCATGAATGGATAATTTGAACATTTTTTCATCACATTTGAGAACTTTAAAAGGACCGTCGTACGGTAGTTGTAATGGCCGTCATACTGTATCACGTTGCACAAACACATGTGAACATGTTTTTAAATATTTGTGAATAAACACTGCTTTTGCTGTATGTGATCCAGTTGGTTTTGGTTTAAGTTGCTGCATGCAACTTTGAAGTTGTTCGACGTATTCCACAGGATCAGTTGCAACATTCGATATGTCGAAAAAATCACCCGGGAGTTTAATGGTAGTTCCATACACAAGTTCAGTGGGCGTGCAACCGATGGTTTCTTTGAAAGCTGTTCTCAAACCAAGTAGCACGTCTGTCTATTTTAGCATGTATTTTAGCATGCCCACATTAATGCGGCTTTTAGTGGACAATGAAATTCCTCAATTAAGCCAGTGCTTTGAGGATAATAAACAGTTGTGCGTATTCGTGGTATGCTTAGGAGTTTAGTTAGAGCCTTAAATAAAGAAGACTCAAATTGACATCCTTGATCGATTGTAATAGTAGCTGGCATACCAAAGCGGGTGATCCAGTTGCCGTAGAAAGCCTCCGCTGCCATTGTAGCTTCAATATCAATGATGGGAATAGCTTCTGTCCACCTACTAAACCAATCGATAGCTGTTAGGCAATATGTGAATCCACTGGAAGGTGAGAGTGGGCCGATGAGATCTAAATGAATATAATGAAATCGCGTAGAAGTTTCTCTAAATGATTGTAAAGGGACTGAAGTATGTTTGTTTATTTTAGATTTCTGGCACAAAATATACTGTCTTGCCCAGTTCATGACATCTGTTGACATTTGCCCACATATACCGACTATGAACTATTTTTGACATCATTCAAATGCCCAGATGAGCTAAATTATGTACGCAGTTAAATGCCTTGGGAATATAAGGTCTTGCTATACCTGTTGATATATCATAATACATTTCTGTTTCTGAATTTGGAAGCTTAACCGTTTCATTTGTAAAGAATTGTTAGCATTAAGTATTTATTTTAACTCATCATCTCTTGATTGTGCTTGAGCAATTTCTTCATAATCAATGGGACCATGGATTTTAATTTCTTGAATGCGAGATTAATGTGTCAGCTGCAATATTATCAGCTCCTTTAATGTACTGAATATCAGTTGTGAATTGAGAAATAAAATCTAGTTGATGAGTTTGACGTGGGGAACATTTTTCAAGTTTTTGTTTGAAAGCAAATATTAATGGTTTGTGTTCAGTAAATATTGTAAATTTGTGTCCTTTAAATTTGCAAATGGATGAGTCTATTGCTAATAACTCTCTATCATATGCACTGTATTTTGCCTCAGTGTGTTAATTGCGTAGTCAGATGTATCGACTTGAAGAATGTTAGATGCATTTGGTAAAGGATGTGCTAATAATGTAGCATTTGCTTTTCACTTGTTTGCACAGACCAAGGAATTTTTTGCTTGTCATTCTTTTTTGAACCTTTTAAATATTCTCTGAGTAGTGTTTGAATATGTGCTGCACGTGGCAGATATCTACGGTAGAAATTTAGAAAGCTTGAGAACTTGCTAAATTTTTAGTCAGTAATAATTAATGTCTTTAACAGTTTTTGGTTTTTTGAAGTTCAGGATTGCATTCACCCATTCAGGTAAAGGTTTAGTACCATCCTTGGTTATCAAATGGCCTAAGAATTCTATTTCAGAAACTCCAAAACCACATTTTCAAGTCCATATTCGTTGAGTTTGTGTAAAAGTTTGGAAATGTGTTGTTTATGAATTGTTTCGTTTTCTGAGAAACTGGAATGTCATCTAGGTATGTGTAACAAAAATCTAGTCTTCGTAACACTTCGTGCATGAAACGCTGGAGTGTTCAAGTCCAAAATTTAAATAAGGGAACTCAAAAAGACTGAAAGGGGTAATTACCACTGTTTTAGGTATGTTTTTTTCATAGACTGGTATATTATGATACGCCCTTGCAATGTCTGATTTAGAAAACACTACTTTGCCATGAAGAGATTGAGCAAAATCTTGTGTATATGGAATAGGATATGAATCAAAAACTGTAAGTGAATTAAGTGCTCTGTAATCTCCAACTGGTCTAATGCCGGTAGGCTTTGTACTATGTGCAGAGGTGATGACCAGTTACTCTTAGAGGGTCGACAAATTTCTTGTTCCATCATAAATTTAAACTCCTTTTTTGTTTCCTGATAAACTTCTGAAACCGTCTTGCTTTGGAATGGACTGGTTGTCCTTTAGTTTCAATATAATGAACTGTGTCATGTTTGATTGCTTTGCTGTGAATAGAAGGATTAGTTAGTTCGGGAAATTGTCTAAGAATCTGGTGACATTGAGAGCGTTCTGAAACAGTTTTAACATTCGGTTGACTGTTGTGCTCTAATTTGATGTTACTATAGAGAGTTGTTAATTTATCGACGATTTTTTTTTTTTTTTTTTTTTTTTTTTTTTTTTTTGTGAATTGACTAGTAATCAAAATTAGTGGAAAAATCGGCATCTATAATGGGAATTGAAACATCAGCTATTATGAAATCCCATTTAAAATTTCCCTTGGGATCGAAAGTTAAATTTAGTTGCTTAATGCTGTATGTTTTAATTTTAGTATTATTTGCAGCGAATAGCTGTAGAGTAGTAGCAGTAAGGGGCTTTTCTTTTGGCACCGGAAAGCAAGAAATGTCGCTACCTGTGTCAACAAGAAATTCCATGTTTGTGTGTTTGTCATATATATGTAATTTGTTGGATATGTTCCCTGCTATTCCAGTATCCATGACTTGTTTCGGAATAGCGATGAGTGAAACGAGCATGGAGAAGTACATTTACGAGCATCAGCTTTAAGCTACTGATGATAGTAACAATAACCAGTGTTGTCAAGATTTGCGTACAAATTATGCTGCCTACTTTTTGAGCGATTGCGGTTATCGTGGTATCTTGGATTTTTACTGTACTGTTTCCAATACAGCTCTTCAAATTGCTTAGTGAGAGTCTATTTGTTTGGACATTAAGCTTAGCGCTGAGCTTAACCGTGATTTTTGTTCAATATTTGATGCTGTGCAAACAGTGAGTTGTGTGTCATTTGTGATTTCCGAGACCTTACCTGCTATCTGGGATAGACGGTTCAAATCTGCATCCGAAGCAGATAAAAATGCTTGCATATTTGAAGGAAGTCTTTGTATCCACATATTTTTTAGGAAATCATCATGTATTTTTTTTGGCGCTATTTCTTTCATTTGTTTCGAAAGGAAACTAGGTTTTTTGTCACCTAATTGTAATTCAGATAAAAGTTTACGGATTTGCTGTACTTACGAATCTTGGAATTCCACGATTAGTGTGTTTTTTAAAGTTAGATATTTGTCAGTTTCAGGAGATGTTAAGATTAAAACTGAGACATGTGGTAGACTTGATGTGTCTAAATTTGCTACAATATGCAAAAATTTTGTTATCGTTAGTAATTGCAGCCAGATCAAATTGGATCTCACATTGCCTTAGCCATAAGGTGATATTTGATTTCCAAATGGGAAGTATTTTCCTTGCGTTTCCGTCATTTTCCTTGAGGAAAGAAAAGGGGAGAATTTGGTCTTGGCCTCAGAAGGAAGAAAAAGGTCAATAGCCTTCACCCAATCAGCTGTGTTTGACAGCATTATTTACAGGCAAGTCAAAATAAAGGAAGAAAGGAAATAAACACACCCCATGTTCTTTCTTTTGTCCATTTGGTTTGGTGACACAGCGAGCACTTGTGAAAAAATTTTTTTTTGAAGAAACACGGTTGAATATAAAGCACACACAAATCGCTGAAAATATATGGTGCTATACACAAAATCACTACATAGATGTCACATAACACCAACACTGTTGAAAGCGAGAATTCGATGTTTCTGTATGGGAGACCATCAGCGATCGGGCGCCCCCCCCCCCCCCCCAGGGAAAACGAAAGCGGCGTGAAGAATCTCAGCGTTAGGATCCCCGCCAGGACTTTTGTCAGAGAGATGCTGGATTTAATGTGCGACGACAGTAGCTTGATATTAGTTTATAATTCTCTGCGTTCCATTTGGCTGTAAGGTGTTTCTTGGTATTAAAAGTTTTTAATCGTAATAATCCGTATGGAAAGCTTAACTGCAGCTGAGTTTTCAGATGACCTAGCAATTATGTGAAGATGCAGGTGGTTTGGTATCTAATGAAGCTTTGTGGATGAATTAGTTGAAGCGTTTACGTGATTAAGATGCAGTTAATGCAGCTTTTCCGCACAAATTGCCGTATACCTGTCGGAAAAGTTCATGATAGTTTAGTTCCTTAATGCAGCTGTCAGTCCTTGGTCGGTCACTGCTGTGGGAGTGACAGTCAGGTTACCCCGAGTTCAGTGGCTGCAAGTAGCGTATGTGACTCCTTATAATGATTAGGTAATGTTGACAGGTTACGTAATTCTTACTGCATTTGAAACTCAAAACATATTTAATACAATTATAAGGAGCTCCTTATTTATATATATATATATATATATATATAATGCATAGATAGGTATTTAAATGAATTATAGACCTTGTATTGTGAGGAGTCCGCTAACGAAGGTCTCTCTAGTCAAGAGAGCAAGAGCATTATGGGTCTCTCTAGTCGAGAGTTCTGGAGCCTTCTTCTGATGTTATTCTGATGGTGAAAATCTTCAGGCTTAATTAGCCAAGCCACCTTAATTTTACAGTAGCATTTTACATCCTCTGTTTCGTTATGTTTGGAACGATATCAGAGGAAAAATCAGATCATTGGTTCGTCACCCCTTCTGAAATCGAGAGGCTTTGACGACAGACACGGTGCAGAATGATGAAATTAGTTGTGAAGTTATGTATCTGCGATGTTGAAAACATGTTTTGTGACATGTTGTAAAGGCTAGGAGCAGTGAATTGCAGGGACTACACAGACAATTTACTTATCTCTGTGTGGTCTGCATCAAATAATTACAACTGCTGTTAAGAGGTGACACGTTGTATCTATGTATGTAATATATATATAAAATTTGGTGGTACTACAAGAGAACTTAGCAGAGAATACGTACATTATTTTTCAGTCATGGTTAGATTGGAATGAAATTAGAATGTAACTGAAATACTGATTGCGTAGTTGACTGGAACATGGGAAAAGCATGACTAACTTAATAATTAAAACATTTTATCTCTGGATGACAAATTTCATAGCACGTATCTTCTTTACTGGTACAACACTGCAGGTGCTATAGTGCCTCACAATTTTAAATAAGATGCATGACATTTTTAAAACAATGAATGAAAAACATCCAAGTGATTAATTATGTGCTTGTGCAGCAACAGCAGGAGAGAAAAGGGAAGTATATATAAGCTCAGGGGAATGCTATGTTTGAATCCTAAGCAACAATTGGGCAAGAGCTTACAGCAATGCAGGCTACTGCAGAAGGAACTTAACTGTCTTTAAATGTGGGTTGTATTTAGGATTTAAAACGTCTTTTGTTAATTATGGTAGTAATTTTGTAATTGTCTTTCATATTTTATATCTTACATATATGTATTTTTTTATTTCTAGCCTGGAAATGATCCATATTGTTTTGTGGAGTTTACAGATCACCAGGCTGCTGCAGCAGCATTGTTGGCAATGAATAAAAGACAGTGTCTAGGAAAAGTAAGTTCTACCATATATTTTTCATTCTATTTAGGTTATAATGCATAAACTGAGCTTCCAATTTTAACAACATGTGTTTTTACATGTAAGGTAAGCAACTAGTATCTAATAGAAATGCCTTTATGTCAGCAAGTCCTAAATTTTAATGTCATTCTTTGTAATGACTTCTTTTAAATATTTCTAAAAAAATGGATAAAGCAGCAGAAAGTTTTAATCTGTTAAATTTGCTTCTTTTCTATTCATTCCTTAGTATACTTTCATTTGCCTTTTTATATCGTTGATGCTAAATAACTGTATGCTATAATTTTGTTTATAAAAATTACTTGCATGCATTTACAAAATTCAGCAGTAACGTAAGCATAATCGTATATGTTTACGTAGGTAACTGTTGAATTTTCGATTGTATTTTATTCTAATATATAAGTTAAAGTATTATTTTCCTTGATACAGTTAAGTATAGTAAGTTCACTGCAAGCTAAAAGATGAATAAGAGTATCGCATTATATTATTGCTAATATTCTGGTTTAAAAACAATGAAATAAGGAAACAAAATCTTTTATTTTAATTATGCATTAGTGAATACGAAAGAAACTAATGTAAAGAAAAGATGTAATTTGTATTTTGCAAGCATTACAGTTTGTAAGTGCATTTTCTTTAAAATGTCGCTGCATTAAATATGCTTTGTTATTTTATCAAATTTAAGAGTAGGGGAATTGTGGATTTTCTTTTTGCAAGAAAATTAGTTAAATGTTTTTAATATGTGAAATCGGAATAGATTACCAAGCTTAATCTATAAATTAATCACATTAAGACATATTAATTTTCTTTGTTAAGAGGGTGAATAGTAAATATTTTTTCTTTTTTTAAATATTGATTAGTATTTTTTTACTAGGCTGCTTCATAATACTGTTGGGTGCATATGGGTTCGTAACGGATTGAATGCATGCAGAACCGATGATAGCTTTATAAAATTTATTTTACCAAAAGAAACACTTGATAGTTCTAGAATTTTCTGTAGAAATACTCATCTGTTCTCAGTATCACTGAGCACAATGAGTAGTTACACTTCAAAGAACACACAGTACCTCTGGTAAGAACGTTTAACACAATGCAATCCAAAGTGCACCTAAAGGCCAAAGATCACAGGGACATATCTCAAAAGTGTGAAGTTTACTGTGAACTGAAAATCCACTCTCCTGTCCTATATAGTTTTGCCTTGTCTGCCGTCTGTAGTGGTTAAAGTTATGTACAAGAGATGGATTCAGTTACATATAGGGATCAGTTAGTTATAACAGTTACAGTTAAACAAGAGGCTGAACCCAAATGGCAGCAAATGATTTCCAAGTTTTGTGAATTTGGCAATTTCTTGTCAAATTTGGCAATAAAAATTAGTTGCCAAAACCATAGCCAGCTTCTTGCTAAATTGGTGAGATAGCCATTAGTCTCAGTATTCAAGTTTGCTCCTGTAATTTTACTTTTCTGGTAGAACTTTGTTTCCTTAAAACTTTCATGTTACATTATACAACACATACTAAAATTCCTCTCTTAATTTCACTAAAATTATATTATAGAATTATTGCTTTGTCCCCTTCCCAATGACTGCAATCTCTGGGCAAGAAGCTATACTTACAGCTAAGAAAAATTATTGCAAAACTAAAAATGATCTCAATAAATAACATAAAACAAATGAAATACAAAGTCAGTAAATAAATGCATAAGTTTACAAATTTATATACAAATAGGACCATGATCGTAGTATGCTGTAGTTTTAAGAGTCCTTTCCGTGAAATTCCATAACCTTATGTTGTTACCTTTGTTGAATTCATGTGCTATAGCTCTCGTGTTGTATCGGGTCTTCCTGTTCTCCACAGACAAGTTAACTCGCTCTCAAGAAAAATTGTGCATTATTTCTCACTGTGCCTAAGGATCTTGAATGTACTCCTCAGGCAGTGGAGGCACATCTGGAAGGAGACCAAATAACATTACTAGGTGATCGAAGAGCATCTGGGATGAGGAATAGCTGGCAGTATTGTGTACAGTATTACAATAGGGCAATAAAAGCAGAGGTAACTTCTAGTCCCAGTCCTGTTGGTTTCCGTAAAAGCATTAGCTAGAGGTTATTAAGGATAATTCGATTAAACTACTCTACCATGCCATCCGACTGCAGATGTAAATGCATTGTTTGGATTTTGCCTATGCCGAGCACTCTACAAAATTTTTTAATTACGGCCAAGATAAGTTACTTCATTGATCGGAATGTAGCTGAAGAAGTTCTCCAAACCCGAAAACCAGGTTTTGCGTCTGCGCTATCGTGACATTCTCTTGATTGGGGGTAGGATATGCTTCAGGCCGCTTTGTAAAGTAATCAATGACAATGAGGATGTATTTGTGTCCATCAGCACTTTGTGGCTGAGGTCTCGGGATGTCAAATGCAATGCATTCATGAGGTGCTCCTACATTGTATCTCTGTTTTCTGCTTCAAGATGGCCACAAATTTGTTACCTGTCTACCAGCCCGGAAGGTGTCTTAAATTCTGTGCTCTGGGGTGTTTTGCAGTTCCTTCATACGTGACTTCACCACTGCACTTTAAGATTGGTTTGTTATCACTCCAGTTCTGCATCAAGGCATTGGCTTTCTTGGTTAAATTGTGTAGATGAGCAGTCAGTTGATCCACTGGCTGCTGAGCATGAGCTCTTCTGATTGGGTAGTTACACTTGAAAGAACGCTACGGGTTGCTTGCTAGGCTGCCTCAAATTTCATGACATGGCTAAAGCACGTTTTAGACCCTTGACATCTGCATTCGCAGGGCTTTCTCAATCTCAGGATCCATAAGCAGTTGATGAAGTACATACTGCAGAAGCAGGATTTTCCTTGTTTCTGATGGGCAGTCCGAAAAAGTGAGATGAAACAGCCTTTTAAACATCTGTGGCAAGCCACTTGGAGGGTTTTCGTGGCCGGCCTTCTTTGTCTCCAAGATTTTAATTGAATCATGCTATAGTTTTTTTTAACACTTCCCACCAAAGCACATCTCCAGTGTACCAGATTGAGCTTCAAAGTCTAGCCTCTGGTTTTCGGGGAGAGTTTAAAGTATATCCACTATGTCTGCTTTCAGAGAAGCGGCAAGGTGTCCATCCATTTTCATCTGCCACTATAGAAAACTGAGTCTTGTACACTTGCCAGGAGGTCTTTTCATCATACGTGGATAGCTTTATAGAGGGACGAGAAGACATATCCAAGAATTTAAAGGCAACAGAATTGTTTCCTGTTGTAATTATGAATTTGTTAAAGTTGTCAACCTCCTTGGCAACTGCAGGAAAAATATATAATGCATTTGTTTTCAACAGCAGAAACTGTTTCTTTAATTCATGAAGCTTTATTTTCAGCTATGTCTGTTGTGCCTTCCATAGTCTGAAACTTGTTTTCTATCATGGCAGTAATTTCTCTTTTTGTTTCTTCTTGGTCTACTTCTTATCCAGCTTCGTCTTTTCTTGAACTGATTTTACGGCCTTTTTCATCTGTTCTGGGTTGGTTTTCATTTCTTTGAATACAGCAAAAGCTGCTGCCAGCTTTCTCATTTGCTCCTCTATCCCTCGTGTGACCAGCATTCAGGACCACTAGTGACACCAAAAATTGTTTCATGCTATAGGTGTCGTAATTCATTGACTGCACCGATGATAGCTTGATAAAGTTTATTTTACCGAAAGAAACTCTTAACAGTTCTCTAACTTTCCATAAAAATACTCCTACAGTTCTTCTCAATATCACAGAGCACAGTCAATAGTTAGTGTTCAGTCTACTAAGAGCGTTAAACACCACAATGCAAATCACATCTAAAGGGAGCAAAGCTCACATGGAGATATCTCAATACTCTGGACTGAAAAATTGAGAACTGGTACTCTCTGCGGGCTGATATACTAGTTTTTTCTTGGCCGTCAAGAAATCTCTAGTATGTTCCATTTGTTGTAATGACTGAAGGGATATACGGTTAAAATTACATATGAGAGCAGGATACATATATATAAGGATTAATTATAGTAACGCAATTGCAGTACTACACGGACCGGATCAAATGGTCACCAAGTTTTGTGACTTTTGGTAATTTCTCGCCAAATTTGGCAACAAAAGTTAGTCGCTAAAAACTGTCGCTGCCTTGGCTGTATCTGCCCTATTTAACGAGATAGCTTTTTTACCTCAGTGTTAAATAGACTTGTCCCTGTAATCTTATTTTTCTGGCAGAGCTTCATCTCCTTTGGCTCTTCATGTTAATTATATAAAAGGTAGTACAATTTCACATATAATTTTACTAAAATTATTTGCATATATGCAAAATTCGTGACAATACTTTTGATGCGTATGAACATGTACATTACTGCTGAATTTATTTTAAAGTAAATATTGGTAAACTATCAAATTCCAGATCCACATATTTTTAGGATAAAAAAGTATCAGTTGTGTGGATGATTTAACTAGTGTTAATTTAGTTAATTAACAAGATTTTTTTCCTTTTTAAAATTTGCTGGAGCCATATAAAGTAAAATTTTTCTCTGGGTCATGAATACATTTTTTCTCCCTCCCACTTAACTGCTTAAAGAATGTGGTGTAAACTCGTGTATGTTCTTCAAAGTGTAAATCCTTCAAATCTGATAATATGGTTTTTATCTTCATAAGCCATGTGAAGTTTTGTATTTTGAACTTAGGGCTGCTAAAATCTTGAATTTCACAGACTGCACTCTGCAGTAAAATAACATGTTTATTGGATTTTAAATGTTTGAGAAGATATTTATTTTATCCTGAATTAAGAGTGTATTTTTTCTTTTGGTAGCTATGTATTTTAGTAACTGGATTATCCAAGATCAAGTTATGATTTGTATTTTGATAAGGTATTCATATTTTAATTTGTCTAGTTGAGGTTACTGTATCTTTTCACTAGAATATTTTTTATACCACTTGTGTTCAAAACAATGGAGAAAGTCTGGAAATGTGTTGTAAACTGAATAATTTAATTTTTTTTTGTGTGTAAGTTACTTAATAAGGTATTAAAAGGTAAATTTAAATTTGAGAACTTTTTTTATATTATACAGGTTAGGTATAATGGGTAATTTTGGGAAAGGTATAATGTGTAAAAATGCAGGTAAAGTAATTCATAATACAGTATTAGAATTATTAATTTTGTATTTTTTTATGAACTCTGAAGTGCAAGATGCTCACTTCTGCTGTATGGCTGTTCACTGTAGTGCAGCATCTTCCGACATTGTTATAGCTGCTTAAACAACTGTTGAAAAATTTCCAAAATGTCTTGCTCTCTCCACAGCAGTGACGTCATAAGTTGTTTGAAATCGGTGCCTACAAAGCTTTAGAATAAAAAGGAAATTTAGGCATTGATGTAATATGCTACTTTTATCATGTTATTCTTTGATGGTATCATTAAAATGCTATTTTTAAATATGAAAATAAATTCAAATAAATCTGAATATGTAAATAAGAATGTTTCGTTTAATTAATTTAATAAATAATCTGTTAAATTTTTATAAAATTCCTTGCAATTTTATAAAACAGAAGTAGGAGTGGCTCTTAAAAGGGAAATTTTAATGAGTCGTTGTACGAGATTACATAGAAACATTTGTAGTGTTGTACTCCCTATTTTTAGCTCCAAAATCCCTCAGAACAATTCAGTTGTTTCAGTATTTGTACCATCTGCAGGACTTGCAAAGTTCTTTTGGTGGCTTATCGTCATATTCTAATTGGCCCTGTTACTTTTAAGAAAGCTATTCATCTCTCATGGTAACTGAGCTAGGTGTTATTTCCCATTGGTTTATTGGTAGTAACTTTGCAGAAAAACTTTGCTATATTCCATTAGTTAATATTAGCCCATTTTTTTTAATCTATTAAATTTAATTTTTTTAGAGTCTTAGTCAATTATAATAGCTTTACAAAGTAAAAAATTAAATATCTTTTTCATTCAAACATGTGATAAAATGGCATGAAAAGGAAGTGATGAAAATAACAAGCCGTTTTAGTAGTGCCATTAAAAAAATAACTAATAAAAAGTAGTGGATTGTATGGTACATGTTTACTGAAATTTGTATATTACCTGTATCAATTGAGTATGGAGAATGTGAATAATAATGAGAATGAGAGACTATCTTACGTATGAAATTTTCATAGACTTTTCTGCGTGATGTGCTTTGGAACTACTGCATTGTAGCAACTGGCTTCATGATAGCCATGAATTACAGCTCAAGATGATTACTACAAAGTGAATTATGTATCAGTTTGATGGGTCATAACATGAAAACAAATACTAGCTTCTTAAATGAATTCTTCGTGAACATTTTCTGAAGAATCAAAATGCAATTCAAGCATAACTTTTTATGATTTATCTACCTTTCCTTTCCTTCATTTGAGAAATGTGAGATTTTAGGTTGCTAGTTTTTGCTTCATTTATGGATCATACAGAAAACACTATATTCAATCGCCTTACATAAACTGGCATACAACCACAGCTTTGTCTTCACGTATAATCCCATTACTGCAAATGGTCAGTGGTCACTCTGCCTACTGTCTTCCATCAAGATAAAAAGACCCATATAGTATAACATCACCCCAATATCTTGATGTAAATATTTTAGATGATTGCATGTTGATTGATGAATGTTCCTGAAGGGGGATTTTCTTTTTTTTATACATTAAGTGAAAAGAACTGTTTTTGAGAATTACAAGGAAATCCATCCAAGCACTAAAAGCTTGTTTACAATTACCATTGACAATATTGGCTAGGCTGTACCATGATGTAAATAAGTGGATTCAGTACAAAGTCAGGGACTTCTGGATTTTTCCGGATGTTAGAGCATCAGTTTAAATCTAGTAAGGTGGCATGTAGAAATTATAAAATAAAAAATATGAAATTGTGATTTATGACATAATGAAGCATTTGTGATCTAAAGGGTATCAAAATTTACAAACACACACAAAAAAAGCTTAATATTTATTTGTTAAGTAAACATTTCTTTCAGTGTAAGTTGTTTAAGTTTCTTCGTTTTTGTGTGCTAATGCTTTCTTTTTAATTCTATGTACAGGCATGATTTCTTGTTCAGTTACGAAGTTCGCATTGTCCCAAGTCCTGTAATTGCTGTATCGAGAATTCCAACTAACTTGTCAATTGAAATTTTCTTTATTTTCAGTAACCTCTCTGTCACTTTCTTCACTATCGGTAGCAGTATTTTCTGGATCTAGAACCATACTAAAAATTTTGCTGTCCCTTAATTGATTCATGATTAGGACATCGCCATCGCAATGAAAAACTTCTAATCATCTTCATTTATTACCGCTTCTCAACATTTCTTTACACTAATTACTTTTTACTATTTACACTAATTCTTTACACTAAACATTTCTTTGCACTATATGAAAAATTTCACCTTTGGTTTGTAATATCCGAAAGCCTTCAAATTCGTGGCTGTTATCTTCGTGATCCTCGCTATGAAATATGGTAACTAGTCATAAATTCTGCCAAGAATTTTAAAATATGTGGAAACACATCTTACCATGATCTTGCAATGCTCTATACAGCAGATTTTATGCTAAAATATAAAAAAAATTTTTTGAATAGTCTTGCCATTATTCAAGAAATGTAACATGGATTTTAAAAATGCTACTTTGTATTTCAGCGCACACAGGATTCCTATATCCATAGGCTTACGTACAGTTTGTAGGGGGGGGGAATGCAGATTGATTATCTTTCACTAAAATTATGTGTAAACTAAGTGAAGTACGAGCTACACAGTTGTTTAGAATCAGTACAATTTTTGCATCATCAGGTAAACCAACCCCGAATTGAAATGTTGCCGAGCCCCGGGTATAAAATGATTTTCAAACCAATCATTTATGCTCTTTTATTTGCATGATATATAACAGGGAAAATCTTTACTCTTTTAAATGTCATGTATTTTTTCTGGTTACGAAACGTTTACACTTGTGTGTTACTGCAGCATTTGCACATGCTAAAATTGTTAGTCTTGCTTTGAATTTTTGATGCCAGTTAAAGCCTTTTCTGTAGAAGCTGCCGAGGTATTTCTCTCGCTGTACAGCAGCTTCAGTATCAGTTGAAGCTTTTTCACCTGAAATTTTTTATTGCCTTATACCATGGCAATTTTCAAATTTGGTTAACCAACCTGTCGAATATGTACACTCAGATTTTAAGTTCATTTCTTCCTGAAATATTTTGGCTTGAGCCATTAGCATTGGACCTGTCAATGGCATACCCTCACTGCAACGCTATCTGACCCATTCAATCATCACTTTGTCATGATCGTCACTTTTAGTATAACGAATAATTTTTCTGTTATTCATTGCAAGTGGGGTTTCGGAACAAAAAAATAAATAAATAAATAAATAAAAATAAAAAAAAATAATGAATAAACAAGTTCTTTTTTCTTATGCCATATACAATTGACATTGCAATGCCATACTCACATAATTTTGAGATGGATATAATGTTTATCCATTTTTTCAGCAATTCCATTTTTTATTTAATGTACATTAAAACATGCCTTTGCTTTGTAGATCCTGTTGTAGCTCCAGAATTAGAAACTGCTTTCGACATAATCGAAAGTTCAAGCTTTAATTTTCATACAATTGCAGTAATAATAACAGCTCATAAAAAATAATAAGTAGGATCAAATCTTAAAGTTAAGGAACAGGGTAGTCTGCTATATTACCTGAAATTCCTTGAAATCAGTAAAATATAATTTTAGCGTAGCTTAATAGCATTTGCTGTACGTTATTGGTTATTATCAGGAGACTGGTAATTAAAGACAAGTTGTTCTGCTAAATTTTGCCTTACTTTTATCTGGTACTGAGACAATTAAATCTGAATTGTGTTTCTTATTTATTATACTTACGTTCATTTCTTACACATGCTTATCTGATTCCTGAATAAATTCCCACATATATTTAAGGCTTTTCAAGGGCCGGCACTAGATATCTTACGGCCTGATTCAGTCTCAGCTGGTCTTAAATTCTAGTACCAAGCTCCTCCTAAGTTCTAAATTTTTGCTGTTCCTAAATGTTAACATACAGTTATAATGTGAATAAAATAATAACTAACATGTCACATAAGAATTATTAAACAACAACACTAGGTGCTTGGGTAATACTTAACACAGTAAAATATAAGCAATATAATATTCAACTTCGTATATGATGTATAGTTATGAATAATTAACAATACATCTAATATTATAAACAAGTTTTCTGTGATTTTTCTTATTTGTTTATTATGTTAGTTAATTTTAGTTGCTTTTTGCTTTTCATGTGCATTCTACCTTCAACTTTTTCAATTGTATTTACTGCTGTACAGCTTTAGAGCCCTTGTATGGCGATGTATCTGTTTGAATTATTTAAATAAATGCCTGGATGGTTGGATGTGTAGCGTGTGGGGGCGCTCATGGGATCTCATCCTTGGCTCTAGATAGAGGTGGGTATGGTGCATTACTGGATAACCATTATGGTAAAGTGACAGTGCCCGTGCCCCCCGTCAACTGTTCCTAAATGTTGGATCCCAGTGCTTTCTTTAGATTCTAAAAATTTTGTTGGCGCTGGTTCTGGTTTTACGTGAATACTCTTAATTCAAATAGTGCTAAATGTAATCTCTTGCCTATGAGTGTCATTAACAAAATCTATTTTTAGCATATGGAAAGAAATTTTTGTTAAATTTTTCGTCAACATTTCTTGGCACATTTAACTTAGATCTATATCGTCAAGTGTAATGTCAACATGCTCTTTGTTATTGAGTTACCAATGTAAAAGAAATGTTTAGGCATTGCTGCATGAGTCACTACTCAAATGTATTGATAAAAATGCGGTAATGAAAGCAAAATATGATAAATAATGATTTGCCAGATTGCCGTTGGGTATAAAATATTAGTAGATGTAAAATCAGCGATGTTTCCATGTAGAATGTTTACGGTTTGAGACGTATGCCAAGCTGATATGCAACTACGGAGCCAAATTATTGATCACACAAATTTATCCTAAAATGATCGTTTTCTCCATAATGAGGTATTCATTTAGTGCCAAAGTGAAATTAAGAATTGGGATTATTACGTACATTTTATTATGTGTGGAATCAAATTAGCATGTGTAAAGCATATTCCCCTCAAAAGTTGTTGGTGGCTTTGAAGTCCAGATTTTAGATCATTCCGTGTATTGGATGTCCGGATCTCAGACTTTGTACTGTATATATAAAGATCTTTATGAGCAGCTGTACTTGTGAAAAATAAGACAATTATAATATTAAGCCAAAATAATCTGTGGTCATCCCCCAGTGTTTCATAAAAATTTTATATGCTTCTAATCAAACTTGTTAACCTATGCTTTTTATTGCTATGTTTCATAGTTTTCTATAATTTATTTCCCATATATCATTATCGCCCCCCCCCCAAAGTTCACTTATACCTCCCTTTTTAATGTCTGTATGGCTGTGAATATGATATAGTATATTCATCCGTTTTTACATCGAAACAAAATTTCACTTGCATATTTCATTTTGCACTTTTCTTCAGATATGTGTTTTGGCTGAATGTTTCAAGAAATATACTGGCATCATTGCATGAAACTCGGTTTTCAATATGGGCGTTACGATGTTGATGTAAATATTATTTCGGTTGAATAGCAGCAACAGTTGAGAATAGGGGATTTAAATGGGGGAGAAACTGATTCAGTCAATGTAATGCAATGGAAATGCAACAGTCAATGTAATTATATTTGGAAATTAAAATTTGTAATAGAAACAGGAAGTTCGGTGGTCTTTTCTTTGTTTCTTACGTATCATCAATTTCTTCTCACTTCTGAGTAATCAAAATCTTATTAAAAATTTTGTGGTTCCTTTTGTGCAGCACCACCAGCAGTGTTTAAATATTGTTTTCAGCATTGTTATATAAAATACTCAAAATCAAAATGACATCTCAAAAACTGTCGTACATGAAGATAAGTTTATTATGTATACTTTATGAGTGTTGATAACCTCAGTAATTCTAATTTAAATCAATAAATATTGAGATACTCTTTGCCAACAAACAATAAACATTTCTGTTGCTAACTTGTGCAGCTTGTTGAGGACACATGAATTATTTCCGAAAATGTTTAATATGTTTGAACAAGACTTTTTATTTAAAGTGGTGTTTAACAGTAACATGCATAAATGCTTTAATAGGTGAAGTATTTTATAAATTGAATTATTATCAGACAATTTTTTTAGATATAATTCATGTTAAGTATGTCATTTTTAGACTCTTATCATGATTACATTTTGGGCATTAATAGAACAGAAACAATTTTCATTTTATACTAGCAATTCTCAAACTTTTTCTGCTTTTATAAATTAGAATGTTCTATGGACTATCTTACTTTTGTTTCTTTAAAAGCACTTTTTTTTAACCTGTGTTACTGCATTTGTATATATTGTTAAGTAAAATTAATTAAAATTCATTTTATTTTACGTTTATTAATCTATTGAGTTAATTGAGGAAAAAATATTGTTTTTAATTCTAGAATTCAGATTATCCTATTAACAGAAAACTAAATAAGTGTTGCTACTCGCATTAATGGCATGGATGAGTCTGGTATTTTTGCCCAGCTGCTCAGTGTTTGGCTGTGTGCTGGTAAGCTTAAGTCTGAAACCGGAACATAACACGCTTTGTGAAAAAATTGAAGCACCAAGAAGGACTTTTGTGATTGTGACAAAATTTGGTATGCAAAAACATCTTGATCGAACATGCAAAGGATCAAAGTTACAAAGCAAATGAACAGGAATTGTGATCATAGCGCGCATTTCTAGTGCACAATTTACAAAATATAAAGTCGGTAACAGGGACGGGAAAAAATTTTTTTTTATTGTTGCTGCTATTGTAATTCCGTAAAGAAGCAACTAAAGATGCCATTATGACGATATCAAAGACCTTACAGACAACTAAACGACTTCAAACATGGTCGCATTGTAGGGCTGCATGAAGCTGGGTTGTCATACCGAGCAATAGGCCACGACTTACAGCGTACAAACACTGCTGTGCAAAGATGTTGGCAGCAATGGTTGCTACAAGGAAATTGCTGACAAAATGAAGGCTCTGGAAGGCCAAGGATAGGATGATTGTTCACTGAGCTTGAACTGCCCCAACGGTATCATTGTCAAGTATTCAGCATATTACAGCCAAATCTATACCTCCCATGGTACCGTCCACCATCTCACGGCACATGCCTGAGGTGAGGTTATGCTTATGGAGGCCTATAAGATGTTTGCCTTTGACCCCACAACATCGACAGAGACGTCTGGAGTGATGTCGCAGCTGATCATTATGGCTGCCATCCGACTGGCATCGTGTAGTGTTCAGCAATGAATCCTGATTCACTCTTGAAGCAGATGACCACTATGTTCGTGTCTGGAGAGGACGGAGTCAGAGGTCCCAACCAGCCTTTGTTTTACAAAGGCATACAGCCATAATCCGTGGTGTGATGGTGTGGGGGGCTGTTTCTTATTACAGCAGGTCATCTTTAGTCATCCTCCATACATCTTTAACAGCTCAACGTTATGTTGATACCATCCTGTGGCCGGTTGCATTACCCTTCATGACATGCCATCCTGAAACCGTTTTCCAACAAGATAATGTCAGGCCATATACCACTTGCATATCTCTGGACTGTCTTTGTGCGGTTGATACTCTTCCTTGGCCAGCAAGGACACCAGATCTTTCGCCAATCGAGCATGTCTGGAACATGGTAGGCTGCCAGATTCGAGCACCACAAAATATCACAGATCTGGAGCGGCAACTGATGAATGCCTGGCAGAATGTGTCGCAGGATGACATTAGGAGCCTCTACCACTCCTTGCCTCGACAAATTCAAGCATGTTTTGCCGCCAGGGGCAGTTCGACCAACTACTAATTTGAACACTCAATGGGTGATTGTGAACCATGAACAGGTACTATGACCTTGGTTTTTTAACGATTTTATCTGTGTATGAGCTATACACATGTTCAGTTCCATCAAAAACAACCACTTCTTGCGTGATGCTTTGATTGTTTTTGTAAAAGAGTGTATAACAAGTTGATTTCAGCCCTATATTGCTACTTGAGTTTGTGATGAGAACCCCTTTTTTTTTTTTTTTTTTTTACACAGATGACTAAAGCAAACTGTACCATTGTGTAGTTTATTATACTCCATTTTTATTGGTAATAAGGTCCATAAATTAACCACATCTTCTGCGTAAAATATCATCATTTTATGTCTAATGTCATTAGAAAATTCAGTTAACTGTCTTTTTCTTTCAAAGTCAGTTTGTAATTTTTAAAACCACAATGGTAAGAGTCAAGAAAACATGAAAATTCATTATATTAACCATGTGGTAAATAAGTTTCAGGTTGTGAGCTTAGAGTTTTGAGATGCAAACATTTGTAACTGCATGGTTCTTTTACAACGTATAATTTTCTAGTAAAAAGATTGCAAAGTTTGGAAATCGCCAAAGATTTCTGTGTTTTATTCAGCTAATCCATAAACGAAGTTTCCTTCCAAGACGAGTAAATTATGAAAAATTCAGTGATTGATCTTTTCTGAATCCTATACACAATTTCCTCTTTTATTAAACACCTCTAATGTTTTATTATTTATTTTGCACTAAATATGAGTATGCGAACTGATGAATATAGCAGTTGAAAAAAATTGGCAAATGTGCCATAGCGAAATAGCATATTATGAATTTCACTCAGTAAAATGCTTTTTGGAAAAAATCAAGTTCACAAACATGCAATAGAAAAGACGCATTCCTGTTTCCATTAGCAGCCCCCTCCCCCCCACACAAAAGAAGATGATAACTTTGGGTGTTTCTTGCCTTAAGCAGTAGAATTCAATTCTCCATGACAGACATGAAAGTGTTCTGAAGCCCAGTGGTTATACAAGTATCTTGGGATATACATGTCCCAGCCCTTAACAAAAGATTAATTCTAAGGTGCATTTCTAACCACGATGTACTTGCTTATTAAGATAAAATTTCTCAGAAGAAAAGAGAGATTGGGAGGGGGGGATTTAGTGTTTCGAATGACTTTTTAAATAATAGGAATTTTCTGTCACACAAAACTATTATATTTTAGTATAGTTAAAATTTTATTTGTTATTGTAAATATGTATGTCTGCCGAGTAAAAAAAAATATATAAAATTTAGAATTGTGCAACTTTGTGTAATATTTGGTTTGAGGAATTTAGGGTCATATTTTTTACAGTATTGCCATATTGATTCCAGTAAAATTTTTTATTGATTGATGATACGTTTTTTAGCCAATCTTGAGTCCAAGCAAATATTTTTTACATGTTATATGTATGTTTTGTTATTTATTTATTTTCTGTTTTATTATTCACTCTATCTTTTATAACAGCATTCTAAATTTTCATTGCTTTCTTTTAAATTGGATGCATTTCTGAGTTTTAATGCTGACTAAATTACAAATGTGGTGGAAAGAAAAGCAGGATTAGCATAATTTCAAAGCATTTTGTCTTTTCTTTAAAACTAGGGAATAACAGTAGCAAATTTACTAGCAGATGCTGAGGATATCTTTTTTAATTTTCACTAATCGAAGAAACAATTATATAGAGAAATTTATTTAGAAAGTTATGAACTATTTCTTTGCAATTAATCAAAAAGAGCTAGATTGCATTAACTCTAATAATTAATACAGATGATAATTACACAGCTTTGCATTAGGCATTAATATATGGTCAACCTGAATAGCTCTACAGTACAATATTTGTTTAGCGTTAATTTCAGTGGGGGGAGGGGACAGTCAAAGAGTAGTGTGATCTATCTTTGGAGTAAAATGAATGTATGTATAAATTCTAGTAAAGTTTGTTTTCTCTAATTTTCCAAGTACTGAATAATTTTCGTTGTGTGTAATATTTTGTTGTGATTGCTTCAACGTTTGTCTAATCTTAATTAACAGTACTTTAGTTTTCCCTGATATAAAGTACTGGTAAACTTACTGGTTCCTCTTAAAGTGAGAAAAGTTTCTTCAAACTGTTTTGCATAAATAAGGGCATCCACCGTCCTCTTGTGTTGATCCTCGGAACTATTGTTGCACCGCCATCTCCCCATTACTTTTATTTATTTATTTTTCGTCCGCTGATATCAGCTTGCGAAGTTAAGTGGGAAGTTTAATTGGCTTCTTCAGTGCGGTATAAAGTCTCAACGTATTACCCTGGTTCTGTCTTGCGTGCCTACATTTCTTGTAAGAACTAATTTAATGAACTCAGTTGCTCTCAGTGTGTGTTACCGTGTTTTCTACATTTCCATTCTGTCGTAATAATCGCTTTATGAAGGCCAAAATTTCTGTGTATTATTTTGTGCAGTAAATGCTTTTAAAAATCGCTGCGGGAAGTATGAGGTATGTTTATTCCTGGTGCTTAAATCATCCTCTTTTTTTTGGGTGGGAGCAAATTTATCTTGTATAAAAAGTTTTCTTAACAAGCGATGAAAAAATTCTGAAATAAGTTTGTGTGATTAAATCAGTGATTAAATAAATTTGGCTTTAGCAATAAAGACCGTCGTTTACTTTTCGTTGATGTGTAATATTAATTTAAAGGAATATCAT
>KK116725.1:21965-66340 GCA_000611955.2 Stegodyphus mimosarum | reverse complement strand
TGTGCTGCCTAGCATGACAGGGAATTAAAGTCGAGGCTGAAATTCAGAATTTTACCGATTTTATTTGTGAAATGTGCGTTATTAAGTCAAAATTTATGAATTTGGTTTCAAGTTTCAACAATTTAAAATGTTCCAATATCTGTATGGTCAACGGTAACCGAGCGATTGATGTATTGCAATTCTTCTGAATAGGATTGATTGTACACTAAAATCAGGTGTGTCGAATGTGTAACGAGTGTGTATATAAACACGTTTGGTTGAACGATATTAAACGTTATGTAATTTTAAATGTAAAGAGTAATTTTTTCTTCTTAAATTTGTGTAATCTGCAGTTTTGTGTAAGAAGGTTTTAATTAACTATAGTAGAATAATTTAGCTGTTGAATATTGCCTAAACGAGTTCTTTCAATCATCCGCAATATATTTGCTTCTAATAAAAGAATTGATTTCCTATTCTTAGGTTTCTCATAAACGCCTCTTAAAAACTAGGTAAAAAGCCGATTAAATTTAATTCTAACCCTCTTAAGTGTCTGTTTAATTATTGCGATCATTGTTATTTTGTTCTCTCTCTTCACTTTGCGCTTCTCATTAATCTCAAAAGAGGGCGCTACATGCAGTGTAGGTAGAAAGGAAAGATGGTTGCAGTTCGGAAATTTTTTTTTTTTTTTTTTTTTTTTTGAGGAGTGAGAATGTATGCATACGTCTATAACAAGTTTTAAAAATTTAGCGCTTGTAATGTAATGGTTTAAAAGCTGATGGTAAATTTACCGACACCTTAAAGCAGTCAAGCAATCGCCATTTTCGTTTTCAGTGTTTTTCATATCATTAAAAAAAAGCTTAGAATTTATTTGTGGATTCTTGGCATTTAGCCTCTTTCAGTATATTGAATGTTCTAGATATAAATCAGAATTCACACTACTTATTGGGTCTGTGTTTTTGTTGTTACTGTTAAAGCTTCTGTTAAGTTTTCCATAAATTTTTTATCTTGAAATATGATTGTGTGTTTATTTTAGAAAAAAAGTAGTCATTTTAACACTGAAATTTTTAGCTTTCATTTTCAACCTTTTTAGGTATTTTTGTCGAATTTTTTTTAATAAGGCTTGTTTTTGTGTAATTTTTTCTTTTTATTTCTTTTCAACGGAAAAATAAGCTTTTAATATAAATTTGCGGTCGCATAGGAATTCATTTTCAAAAATTATTTTACTTCTTGCTTTTTTTTTCCGCAAAAATTGAGTTAAATTCTTAATAGATTTAAAATTTATAAAAAAAATTGATGATTGATATAGGATGACTTAATTTGTATTTTATTAATCGTGATCATGAGTTAAGAGTTTTCAGTATTTGATCGTAATTTTACTTATTTTGGATACAGCGAAAGTTTCTCCAAAGTTCTGTATAACTTTCCCCTCCATTTTTTTTGGTAGTGTCGCACATCCTAAGATAAAACAATGGTACATTATTGGCAGTCATTTACAGTGTGATGAAGATGGTGAAGTTATTTCTACTTCATCTCTAACTGTGCTTATTTATTTGGTACGACCCTCTGTATTTTTTATTATTAATTTAAATGTGAATTGCTTGAGGAAATGCGACGAAAGTTCTTAAAATTAATGCGTGCTCAGCCGCTAGCGAACATGTCATTCGATTTAACTGTCTCGGTTAAAGCAGGTATAGGTTCTAAATAAGAGTGGGCAAGCATTTCACGGAACATTGGTCCTCGGTTCCCATTAGAAAAGTGCAGTTTTTAAGAGGCTTCTGAAACTTTTCGCAACCTCATAAATCATATAAAGAAAAGAAGGGGAAAAACTCGAATCCCCGCCGATGATAGTGTATGGTCGATGGCGGCGAGAGTAATGCGTTCCAAGGTGAGAATATATCTCCGGGCTTCATCGACTGCAGGTGTGAATGGCGAGTTTGCTATTGGCTGCCATTTGGGGCTCATCAATTTGCGGGGAAGTACATTAAGTTAAGAGTGTGTGTAGGTAGAACGAGTAAGGTAGCGAGAGAAAGTTTCCTCCGCCCTTCTCTTTCTCTCGCCTTCTGGTATCCGATCGAGGGGAGCAAGCCAGATGAGAGATGAAAACTATCGAACTGCTACGATCGATTTCCATTCAGCCACGAATTCCTGCAGATCCTGTCTTTTATCGACTCACGGATTTGCGCTTGTTGTTTCATTTGCCGCGCAACTCTTTTTTATTTTATCTCTCTCCAAAACTAAAGAGTCCGGTTTTCCTGCTTTTCACTTACAGGGAAAGGGCATAGTGTCACTTGCTTTCGGTCAATAACGCTTTTTTTTTGTGTGTGTGTGTGTCTTTGGGGGGAGGTGGAAAGATCTTAGATGCAAGAGCATGTATATTGATTGGATCTTCATTGAATTTACTAAACACTGCTTTATGTGACTATTGTTACGGAAAGGTTATTTGTCTGTGTAATTAGCTAGATACTGTATTACTTGTGCAGCACGTGAACGAATGTATAGTATAAAATGAGCATTTTTTTTCATATCCTTTAATGGATTTTGGGATTGCGAGCTTCCATCCGTTATGTGTTGGTATAGTGGTTAGAGAGAAAGCTAGCTGCCGTTTTCGATGAACTCGAATTCGAATCCTGGAGATGTAAACATTTGTGATAGTAAGATCTTTCCGGAATGCAGTCGCTTAAATTCGTATATCCGGAAATTCGCCTGAGAGGTTAGCGCTAAGAGGAAGTTGAATGTGAAACCATCTGATTATTTTTTTGGGGGGTACCGTAGTTCAAAAGTGGGATGGATATAAAGGAGATAACCCTTGTATGTTATACTTTAATTGAATAATCCAGCCTATACCTAATGCAAAATTTTATCTTTGGTTCATCTTGTTACGGTAATGCAAGAGCAATAAATAGTACCATTGATCAAAGCACGACCAGGTACTTTTTATTTACTTCATCTTACGTTTATATATGTATATACAGTCCATCCGATTTCCTTCCCATCGAGAAGCAAAAGAAAACATTTCCGGAAATACGACATAAAACTGCTTAAAGAGATGTCTCGAGCTGTCCGGCTGTACGTCGATTGGTCTCGACATCATCCTACGTGCTGAAAGGATCCGTAAATGAGAGTATAGGGACGAAAAAAAATGGTGTAGGCTCGATGGAGAAAGGGGGAAGTTTAGTTCTTTCATTTCCGCTCCAGCAAGTTCTCCGGAAATTCAAGCTGCGGCGAAGAGGAGTGGAAATTTCTGTTTCTGCTACTGAAACATGGAATCAAAACGTATGCAGGTATACATATCGTTGCTCTGTATGCAGCTGGGAATTCCATCAAGGCAATTTATTACCTTCGCTCACTGACTTTCGTGCGACTAAATACGTAAACTATTTGCATGAGGTCAAGGATGCTTTCATTGTTGCTGCAATTATCTGGAAAGAGTTCTTTCTGCTCTCAGTGGATTATGAGGCGTGGTCTGAAATGTGTTAAGAACAATTTTTAGCAGTAATGGATTTAAATGTTTCAAACTGAAGTTAGTTGGCACCTCATTTTTATTCTGTATCTGAATTGTTATGGCTTTTCTTTTGTCGAATTGCTAATCATGTTTTACGCTATGTAAATTTACTATACTGTTAGGTAATCATAGTGGAATGAAAACAGGAAAGATATCTTAGACAACTTTTAATTATTTTTTTGTCGGGTGATATGTTTCAAAGCACTAGATCTTTTTATTTTGCTATTACGGAGAAGAAGGTGGGTGGAAAAATGAAAGATCTGATGGTGGCCTACTTCTATGGCGAATCTTCAAGACGTCAGCCGGTGGTGGAGTCCATTTGATATCGATTTGCGGCTTGGATGTGACGCTATTTCTTTTTACCTTCCGTCGCATTTATTCTGGGGGAAGAGAGGGTAGCTGCGGATAAAGGTGGACAACGAAAATAAAAGCGTGTCTTAGTCTTCTAAGGACGCTGCGGGAGGGTTTCTGCGCCACGATTGGTATGTCTGTAATTTGACCTTACCCTCGTTTTTTTTTCCCATCTTGATTGACCCTTATGGATTCTCTTTGTACTGTTTCTAAAAATAAATGTAGGAAGCTGAGCTCGTATAGTGTTGTATTTCCTCTGGTATTGAAGATAGCATCGGTTTTTTTCTGTCTTTTAGCTGTCTTATTTAATTCCTTTTCTTTACTCTAAAACTGCCAATGTGTTTGGTGTCTTTTTTTTTTTTTTTAACTTACATTCGTCTGAGCTTTTATTCATATTTTTCTTCAATTTCTTTGCAAACTTTACAGTTTGGAATGTATTTTAACAATTGCCTTTTTCTGTTCTGTAGTTACTCATGACTAGAGATTTTCACTTTTAAAAATTTATTATTTTTTTATTAATAGATTTTAAAAAAGAGATTTCACAAACATGAACGATTAGAACAGTGAAATGTGCGTGTAGAAAAATATTATCCTTAACTAAGTAGTAATAATTTTTAAAGTTGTATTTTTATATAAATAGCATATTTGGTATTCAGTAAACAGGATTTACCTGCTGGCAGGTTTCTTCTTGGGAGGGACTCACCCTAGGCTGACCTAATTACCGACTTAAAGGCGTGATTATTTAAAATTTGAAACTAAATTGAAAATGCATGGATAACCAAAGAGTTGCTAATGCCCTTTTTTTTTTCAGTTTACTAGCGACCGCTCAACATGTTTTTTGTAAAGTCCGATACTTTACCAAATGACAATAATTGAATTAAAATTGTTTTCAATCACGTTTTTTTATGTGGATATGTGTTGTGCTTTTCATTTTAATAACATTGAAGCAGATGAGTTGTTTTGCTATACTTTCTATGTCTTGCACTTTATTTTACTTAAAATGATAATCCACTTCAAGAAAAATATTTTCCCCACTTTCCCTTATGCATTTACTTTTCTGCGTAATTCTGCTTTGTTTACAATACTGCATGTGCCGGAATGCCATCAGTTTAATTGATTCTCCTTTCTAAGTTTTAGTTTGAAGAGATGCATTCCAAACAGTAAATTGAAAATAGTTTAGTATACTATTAAGATGCATATAAATTTAAGATTTATGTTATTCAGTAAACGTAAATTTGCTATTATATAAATTAATTACCTTAAATAAACGATGTTAGCTGTATTAAATAAGTGTGAATATAAACCCGTTTCTCTTGTTTTTCCCTTTAGACTTCGAGTACAGTGTTAAGTTTGTTAGTCTGAAGTCAATTTTTTAAACAGTAGATGGCGCCAGTGGTTTATTGTCATTTAATTAGTCATTTCTGAACTTTTTTCTTTTTTCTCTCGTAGGTATTTGTTTTCTTTTCATTATTTTCACTCCCCAGCTAAAAAGCATTATTACATTCCCCAGCTAAAGAAGAAAATATTATTCAATCTTCGATACTATAATTCTGCAAATTTACTGACGTTACGTCGATTCTTGTAGCTCATTAGGCTGTGTTCATACGATGTCTTTACGGTCGTGCGAGATATTAATGAAGCTTCGTTGCTATGTAATAAAAACTGGTTAAGGATTTTGTTTGAATGTTCTGACTTTTCAGTTTTATGCCAACTGGGTATAAGAACAGACCAGTCACAGCGAAGGAAACACAAACTGAGATTTGATCGACAATTTCGCCGAGTCAAGCAAACGTTTACGCATGCGCAACTTTGCTTTCTTTGATAGGCTGCGGCTTAACCCTTTTACACAGGTATGAACATACTTAAATGTCTTTTAAGCAAAAAGGTTTGAAAAGCTTTCACCTGAACAAACATTTATATTTATATATATTATATTTATATATTTTTCTTTTTAACGTTATCTTTGCTAAAATGATCTCCAATTGACGACCTTTCTTCTAGACCTGAAGTCGACAAACTACAGCCCGCGGGATAATATTGTTTTTTACGTGAAAAATAAACCAAATTACTTGCTATTATACAACAACCGATGGTTGAGTTGAAAAGTTGTGAATAATGACCGCGAGTGGCTGGCGCTGCTGTCGAAGTCTCTCGTTTGTTGTTTTTAAAAGCATTCCTAACAGACGAATATTTGTAGCATTTTACGTCGCGTAAGCCTGTTGATAATTTTGTTGTAGCGCTGCGAGTGGTATCAAGGTTCTCTGCAATATTTTATTCTTTAGCTACCGTTACCATGCCACTCTCAAAATCAAATAAGAAAAGTAGACGTCGGATGTCGTGCTTTTGAAGGAGAATGGAGTGCCAGTTATTTGGTCATAGAATTAAATAAGAGATTATGTTTAATGTATGCAGTGACTTAACAATTGTGCGAAAAAAGTACAAATGGTAATGAAATATTAACTAAAGTCAGCTTAAAAATAGCTCATTTATATTAGCCACGAATAGAAAACCATTTACTGATGGCGAATTAATTAAGTCATGTTTGTTTGTGGTAGTTGAAGAAATGTACCCAGAAAAAATAGATACGTTTCTGTTTGGCAGTTTTTCGGCGAGAAACAACTGTTAGAAGACTTGAGGACATCGGGATCCACAACATAAGATTAAACTTTTTTTTTTAATGAGTTAGTTTCTAATGACATCCGTAAGTCATCCTTCCTTTGGCAGGCTCTCTCTCATGCTTCTTGCTTTAATTAAATCAAACAAGCTTTATTTTATAGACATTCGAGGAGGCGCTGTTTTAGTTTTTTGCTATTTAAAAATTAGCGGTTGAAGTGAATTTTTAATCCAAAGTTTTCACCCCTCTATTCTTGCTCCTAATTTTACATTTTAACTGTGGTATGTTTCTGTTCCATGTAAGTAATCGGAATTTTTAAAATTGTTAAATGAAAACAGAGGAACAATATCGTTCATGTATGTCTAATTTCGAAGGTTTTTATTGTCTGTATATCGCCATTGTATGTATAACTATTTTACAGCATTTATTTTGTAAAAATTGCTGGGTTTTGACTCTTTAGATAATAAGGCCAACTACGCAGCAAGTTATCATCAAATATGTTTGTACTTGAGCTATTTAATAAAGCGTTAGTTTTTGATTATAGCTTTCCTGGTAGAGTAAAGTATCAAAAACTTGAAATTCCTTACATTTTAATTGCTTAAGGAATTCATTGATCTATTCGATGTTGTAGCCATTGTTCATGTATCATGTTCTTTCCATTTCAGTACAATTCATTTCGACGAATATCGATCGAAAGAACGTATTAATTTCATATTTTAATATACCAGTGGTAATGCTATTAGTGAGCTTAGTTACTGAACTCGCTTTTTAAAAATTTTAGAATTTTTTCTTATTTCCATTTCTGAAATCAAGACCGAACCAGCCGTTCTTCGTAAAGGATAAGAGACTTAACCGATTAGAGGTATCATTGATCGGTATCAGGCAACGTCTTCCAGAATTTCTCTGATAAGCATCATCGGTTATGTCAGTCTTCTGCTATTGTTCGACAGCATTGGTTTTATCTTCTTAGGCTTACGTTGCTGTGTTTTCATTGTAACGGTTTCCCCCCGAGTTCTTGGCGCTTCTGCTTGGAGCATTGGGCTTTATTTTCGCGAAGACTTGGTGTATTTTTTTTATACCGTTTTAAGGGAGAAAATCAATTTACCGTTTTTAAGCTTTGTTTTCCTTACCTGAGGCTATAGCTTCGTGTCAGCTGGCGACATTGATTTATTTGATAACATAAAGCGTACCGAGTGATGTTTTTGAACGAAAGTAGCTTTTGTGTGGAATTTTTCGAGTGAAAAATTATGTTGCCGTGTAGAAAAATTAAGCGCATAGTCTTTTAAGTAATGTCTCCTCTCTATATTCAGATGTTAAGAATAAAATCCATACTCTAAAGATTTATTTAACAGACTTCAGATACTATTTGGAAATCAAAATACAACATTCAGGTTTTTCTCTAGTAATCTTTTATTTTACCGTTCCATTTTTTTTTAAAAAAATGAGAGCAAAATAAAATTAATACCTGTTCAGAATGAGGTCTGTAAAGCGCTGCAAATACTTTTAATTGGAACAAAGGTGATTGGAAATGCCTCCTCCCCTTCGAAATAAAAGACGTGATATTAAATAAACGTAACAGTGTTTGCCCTTTGATTGCATTCATTATGATGTCATGTTTCCTATTAAAATGATGATTGGGAAATTCTTGTGTAATCTTCACTTACTATTCATTTATTGCAGATATCATTGAATTTCTTGCGTCATTTGTAAGAATATGACTTAAGCCTACATCAAAACTTGTCAGGAAATTTTTTAATTAACTGTTAAAAGTAATTAATTTAATTGCATTTAACTGTAAATCCAAAAATATAAAATCTGAATAATTAAAAATACTTGCTGTAAATTATGTGCATATTTAATTAGAAATTTTCATTTTATTATTCAAGCGGAAATATCACCAGATCTGCTAATGTATTAATGAACCAAATATTTTAAATTATAAGTAATCGAAGAGCATATTAGAATTTATAGACCGCATATCTTTGAGTTTTTTTTTAGATTCTGATTTCTGCAGAAAAATAGTAATTAAAAAAAGTAATTAAAAAAAAACAAGAAAAAAAATTGAATTCTTGTTAGAGACAAATATACGTACAGTTATCAATCAGAGTACTTATAATTCATTTGTAGTTTACGAATCTTAAAAGATTTATAAGTAGCAGCTTCCCCAGCTCAAGTTCTGAATTATTTGTATATAATCTTTTTCTATAACACGGTTCTTAATGGTCGAAATAGAGTCCAACCCGCCCCCCGGCCCCGTCGTAGAAAAAAAGTCTTGCGTTGAATGCGTTGCATTTGATTGAGTCTCCCCTCATGCTGTGGCAGAATTTGGAAACATTGCGTTTAAAAACCTCTTTGAAAGGTCCGAAACTGAAATTGGAAAGTTGTGTTTAAATAAAAATCGAAGTAAATAGCATTCAGCTTTTATAACATCCATTTCTTCCCCTTTTATGGAGAAATCTGATCTTTCTGTCTATTATATAGCGCTAATTTCTATATGCTCTGAAAAAATACATACCGTTTATAGTCACCCTCTACGTTATGCGCAGCTGAAAGTCTTTGTTGCTAATATAGAATCCACGATTTGCAGGAACTTTAGATACTTTACACATGGAAATTCAGAATTTTTGGCGTCATAATTTGAACCTGTTATTCTGAGGCGGCATAATTCACGAAATTGCAGTTTAATCACAGTTCACAAAACAACACGTACTATGTTTTCTTGCCATAATATAACCGAATTGGGATCTACAGGATAAACAAGCCTTTCTCTGCAGGGTGCTTGATTAGAAAGATAAGCGTCGGAATTTACTGAACTACGATCACTTAATCCTCAAAATCAGCAAGACCGTCAATTTAACATGTGGTACATGATGACACAAGCATTTCGCCAGTTATTGTATGAATAAGTTGGTTCCGTTTTAAATACCATTTTCATGTCCTCCTTTCAGTAAATGCATAACCTTTTCTGTATTTTCTGTAGCTCGTAGTGTTTAAGGAGAAATTACAGAGAATCCGTAGTAGGAGGAGTCTGTGCATAAACTACATTTTACTTTTATTGGTGAATTATGCCAAAGAAGCCAAGGGCTCTGTTCCTAAGGAAGATAAGCCCGCGTGAAGGGCTGTATAGAGGAATTGGCTTGTATTCACATATGAGGAAAACTACGAAAACCAATCATGCATCCAGACCGTTCATTCAAGATTCGCCAGGAGCTGAAACCAATGGGACTTCCAATGTCAGCGGTCTTAACCACTTGACCACTGGTGGGGCGTGTTATATAAATAATTGATCAATATGTTTTATGGAAACTATTGGGGGGAAGACTGTAAAGCTGGCAATTATTCTTTCAATTCCTGTTGTTGCTGGTATAAATCACTCATCTTGATTTAATCCATTGCTTTTGACATCGCTTGATTTTTATTCTAATTCCTCTGTTGAATGTGGAAAGAAGAAAAGTAACGACTGCAATTTCCACTCTTAAGACATCATATTCTCTGCGCCCATAAATTGGAAGCCTGAAACTGTCTTTAATGGCTGCCGAATGTAATTTTTGAACAGCCCTTCGTTTAGAGATCTCCTAAAGCGGAAGGGAAAAAATATCTAGTTCGCCTTCTTGAGGTATGAACGTAACTGGGTAGTGGTGCTTTCTCAATATGGGCAGTTTTTTGCTATCAACGGTTCTGCTGGTCGTAATAAATAGCCGCTAGGTATTGGTGCTTGAATCGTGCCATTGATCACGCGGAGTAATAAAACTGAGCAGTGCCCTATAACGTGTTTTCTCCTCCGAAACTGTATTCATTCGGGATTCTGGAAATGCTCCTTGCCCTCTCTCTTCCTCTACCATTCGCAGGAATAAATTTTAAACTGAAGTGTCTTCCTCTTGCCGTTATTGGTGTTGGGGTGTCACTTTAAACGGTCCATCCAATTCCTCGAAAAGCTTCTTTAGCATTACTGTGGCGTGTTCTTAGAAACGCAGCAGTGCCTTTTGCTGCTTTTCAAGGTATCGATCTGCCACCGTATGTTGGAAAAGGAAGTAGTGATGTGAACAAAGTGATGGTGTTGTCACTCGTGCTTGAAATCTTTTTTGCACTTTGGTATTCGAAAATAAGAAATCCGTTTGATTTCTGGAGCTAATTCATATCATTTGAAATCAGTCATATAAATTTTTGAATGTGATATCGTATGCATTATGATCCACTGTGTAGAGCTTTCGATGTAGATTCAGTTGAAGGCATTTCTGCATCAAGCCATATCTGCCAACTTTTAAACGTTGTTCGATTTGTAGACTGAAAAACTTAGGTTTTTATGCTTATCAAAGTACTGTACAAGTATATCTGTGTATTAGAAAATATTCAAATTTTTGTCCTGATTTTTTTTTTAATCCGAAACAATAGTTGATTTATTTTTAGAGCGAAGATAACGATTTCTTTAATGCCCAGGATTTGTTTTAACTAAGTTTATTTCTATTGTAGAAATATAGTAACTAAATATTCCAAATGTAGCTGTGCAAACAAATGTATGTGCTCGAAGTATTAAATAAAATTGCATATCATTTGTTAACAAGTTTATGTATTAAAATGTTTAAGGTTTTTATTTGTTTAAAAATTAAAGTAAAAGCTTTATAGTATGATTTGAATTATACGTCTATGCGTTCAAATTTTACTCGTCATCGTTTTCTGTAAGTGATTTAAAAGTTGTGGGTGATGGGGGGGAATTTTTATTTTCCATCTTTCAGTTGTTTATAAATTATATTTGTAATTAACGGATTTTTCTCGTTTGCTAAGTTAGATGGAAAATAATTTTTTAATTAATTTTAAATAATATTTTTCTGTTAATTGTCTGTAACGCGCATATTTGATATGTTCATTATTATATTGATAATTGATATTGTTTTAATTAATTGAAGCATTGCAAAAGGGCATTTTCCCAGGCAAAGTAGCTGTTGTTTTTGCACTTTTTAATTCGTATAACGTATTCTCAAATAGTAGCATTTAGCCCCTCCCCCTCTGGAGGTTAATTTTTTATTTTAGTGTAGAAATATCTTTATTTGCTGTATCAGACCATTTTATTTCTTGTTTGAAATCAAAATTTAAAACATGTATCTAGTGTACATGAACGTTTTAAACATCCGGGCAGTTCAAAGCAAAGCACTTGAAAATACTTCGTATTGGTAGCTCGCTTCCTTGACAATAAACGGGTTTGTTCCGAGACAAATAAATATAAGTTAACCGCTTGCCCTCAGTACAGAAAATAATAAATAAGAAGTTATGTGGTAAAAGTAATAATTACTCCTTTCCTTAAAAGCTACCTTGAGTGCTTTGCCTTAATTAATTAATCATTCAGTTATATTTGCACTTGCTGTTACCGAGAAGCTAATGCCAAGGCTCTTGTTTATTGATAAGTATATTTATATGTGTAAAAAAACTATATTGCAGTAGCAAAGAGCGAAAAGCCCGCGCATGAGATCCTATCCAGCAGTCATTGCGACGTTAACCTCTTAAAACTTTAGTGGGGTTGGATTTGGACAATTCTCCGACTTCATTTTCTTCAGCGTATGTATTTATAGTTTCACGCGTTTGTTGTCCATCATCCATAGGGAAATATTTCCACCATTAATCCCTCGGAACTTTGAATAGGGGAACAATCCTTTTCTTTCATCCTTTCATGTAAATTGCCGTCTCATTTTACCCTCTTGCATATTCAAGCGAAGAAATTTTATTGATTGCTTTCTGCGTCGGCGCTGCCTGTTTGGGAAGGTTACCTTGGTAACAAGCTCATGCGGTGTGTGCCTTCACTGATGGGGGGTTCTTGCTTCTATACTATCTCGATGCAAGGAGTGAAAGGAAGAGGAGGGAAAAAAATACGTTATTCCCCCTCCCTTTCTCTAAACTCTGAGCTTTTGTACTGTGTTTTCAAGCTCTCCTTTTTGGCGCCAGATGTGTTGTTGTAAAGAAATAAAAGTATTGTTTTCCTAATAAAGAAATGGCAACTCTCCCTTTCACTTTTTAACGTTTTATGTGCATGCACTTGTCGCATGTGTATGTCGTTACCGGTGAATATGGAAATTGTGACAAGAAGCTTTGTTTTAAGATTTAAAAGCCGAATTTAAGTTCTGATTTTTAGATTTTTTTATTATCACTTTGTTGTTAATGAATTTTTTGCTTCTTCTGTCAGAATTCTTTCATAGATGTTAAGTCATCGTCTTAAAAGCGTGCTAATTTTTTTTTTCATTGATGTAACTTGAGAGTTACACCTGAGATATTAAAATTCATGAGCTACATGAATCTCATTTGAGTGATCATATAGGAGCGATTTTGGGGGGTGTTAACCGCATTCAGGTTAATGCCGTTGTAAAGTTTCTGCAGATAAAGCAGTTTCATGTTTTAGCGTGTAAAGCATACGTTTTCGGTTACAGTTATAGCTTGATAACAGTTTTACTCTGTTCATTAAAGCCCGTAACCAAAAGTTTTTGAAACGAAAGTATATTTGCTGATCATCATCAAAGATATATTGTGACCATAGACAATCTGATCATATAGTTAGTTATGTTCAATAAATAATTTGTACGTACATTTTCAATTTTGATTGATATTCTTTGATAATCGAGTGATATTGGAATACTGTATTAGAATGTTTTAAAATGATTGAATGGTATTAAATGATTACATGCTTTAAAATGATCAGGTATTTATCTTTCTGCGTTTCTAAATAAGAATATCGTTTGCTTTTGTTAAAAAGTTAAATTTTAAATTCTGATTCAGGAGGAGGCATACTTCTAATCCAGAGTCTTATTCAAGAGGGTACTACTTCTCGTGCTGGCTATTAATTTTCCTTTGACGCGGAATTTGAGCAGAAATATGTGGATCTGCAGACAAATTCTTTGATCATTGATCTTTATTTCTTTGACCTCCTTAGCGGTAGAGTGAGAGTATTGTTTTTATAAATAAATCTTTTATTATCCTTCTTGACTAATGAAGCACAATTTAGACATGGAAGATATGTGTTTATTTGTGATTTCTTTTCTTTTCTGTATATTAGAAAGAAATCTATTGAGTTGCCAAAACATCTAATAAATTTTAATTTTATGAATCAGAGCATCTGAAAATAATTAGCGGCAGATTTTGAGCATTCTAATCTCTTTACTATTTTACTTTTGCCGACCTTTCTATACAGGCTAACGAATTGTCGCTACGTCTTAAAAATTCATTAAGTATTGAAGAAGGTAGTAGCCTTTTTACTTAATAAGGCACGACTTGTCCGACAGGCAAACTGCCTCTCGTGGCGATCGACATTAAGCATTAACACTCAAGTGTAAACGTTGATAAACTAGTCTAAACCTGCACAGTCAAATAAATAAGCTATAAGTTGTCTCAAGTTATTTTATCGGCGCATGCAGGTTAAATTATCATCTGCGAAATAATACCAAAGCCGGAATAATCTCTTTATGGTAGAGCTGACAAAATTCTATCTCTCGCTATACCTGAAATTCAAAATCCCTGGGTTATATACTCTAGAAGTTAACGTGCATTCTGACGAGAAATATGGAAGGAAGACGTCAGAGTAAAGATCAAAATCATAATAACTGGTTATTTAATATAAAGTTTGTTACAATTGTAATATATATATATATATATATATATATATCACCACTATGTGATATGAATGTTTTATGTAAACAATTTAACAATAATATCAAAATTTAAAGGGCAGAACACCGTCGAGACTTCATCTCACAGTCGTGTAACTTCCACTCCGATTTTTTCACTTAACGTTGAATCTGAATTTAAAGGCTAAAATGAGGGATTTTAAAAGACCTTAAATGGGATACAACCGGTCTTTAAGGCGCCGAAGATAATATTTTATTTCAGGCGCTGGCAACATAAATTTAAAATATCCCTTTAAATCGCTTAGTTTGTTTATCAGCAATTCATTGAATTAGCACAAAATATAAAAGAAATTCAAAATCCAATCTTAGAGGTCAGTGTTGTCCGTTTTAGGACGTGTGTTTATAATTTGGTGGCTCTAGGTCTCGCTGTTTTTGCAAGAAAGATACATACGCACGGATTCTTCTATATTTAATAATAGGTACTCTGAGCTAGAACTGATGTTTAAAATTACGTGTTTCGCAAAAAGTTCATATATAGGCGTGTTGGGAGTACTTACAAGTTTTTTTTTTTTTTTTAATCGCGGAAAATCTTATTAGAAACATTTAAATTTGTACAGTCTGTTACTTCTTAGTTTTTAGAACTTAGGAACATGAAAAAGCAGGTATAGTGTAGCTCGGATTTGAACTCGGGATTTTACGATGCAAAAAAAAGTGGTTTAATCACTTACATCCGTACAGCTCGGAGTGGGAAAGGTGAAATTTCTTTACATTCTCCATTACTTTAAGAGTAATCTGGAAGGGAGTAGACTCAGTTATCAAGTCCAGGTGCTCAGGCACCACTTATGGAGATTATTTAGAATTTTTTTTGAAGAAAACATGAGAAAATAAGCTATACCTCTTCCGAGATTCGAACGTAGGATCTCTCGGTAATAGCCGGAATGTGTTATGGCTACATATCTAGGGCATGCACTGGGGAAGGTGAATATTCTTTACAAATTAGGAATTCGAGATAATTACTTGTTAATCTTTCAACATTTTTCTAAAGGCTAGCTTTATGAATGCGTAATGTAAAAATGGATGTAGTTGTAGTTTCTGTATGTCTTTCTTCCAAATCGCAAAATTTTTCTGAAATGATTATTTTGCTTTTGCTAGGTGTAACAGAATAAAAAATTGGAAAGTTCAGGTAAAAAAAAAAGGGTGGGGGAGCAGCTGAAACTAAATTTAACATGCAAAAGCAATTAATAATTATTTAAATCTCTTCTACGTGTTCATTTGTTCGAATACTTTATCATAAAACGAAATTGTTTTAAATTTCTTTAAAAAATTTCAGTTTAAACGGCTTAAATGTGCGTTATAATTTCGGTGCTCATCTTTCATAATTTAAATTTTTGCTCTCCTGCATTCTGCTTCTTGCAAGTCATACGGAAAGGTAGTGGTTAGACTTTTCATATTACTGCAGTTTATTGCACGTAAGCCTGCCTTACGAAATAGCATTAAGAATTCATGTTAAATTTTCATACTGAGACCAACAAAAGTGAAAATAATTCTCTTGATGTTTCGTAGAAAATTCATAGAAAGTAGCAGATGTTTTTAGTCCAAAGGGATTTAGTCCCGAAGGACTATTACTTTCGTTTTGCGATTTTGCGTTGAATCACTCTGAATGCCCGTTTCACTTTTCAAATTGTTGCCACTAAATGTTATCGCTCTGCATTAAATTTTAAAAAATGAAAAATCTGCATAAATGTATGCATGTTTCTCGCATTGTGATAAAACCTAGAGCCATCGAATTTTGAATGACGTAATCCTACTGCGAATATGGGCATCTGGAAGCCCTAATTTTGAATTTGAAATTTGCTTTATTATCGATTTTATGTTTTGTAACATTTCAACGAATTTCTGATTAACAAACTAAATGATTTCAAAGCGAGCAATGGCAACACTATACGGAAAAAGAAAAACATTTTTATCTCCAGCGCACGAGACTTACGGAAATTCTAAAGATATGTTCATTTTAAAATGATTTTGCGATATTGATTTTGAACTGAATTTTATGGTTTGAGTACGTAGTACATGATATTTAATAAAAAAAGGTAGCACACGAAACGTTAAAAAAAAACGCGCCTTTGGACGTAATTTAAAATCTGAAATCTTTCAGATTTTAATTTTTTTTTTTTAAGCTTTTTGAGCTTGTTTTCTGTACGGGAATTAAGATTTGTAACAAAAATAACGACTCGAAAGCGCCGATAGTAATTTATGCTGATACCTTTCTAGTTATTATAACTTCTCAAAGATGTTTACACTGCATTAATAATTTCTTTATTGTTTTACATAATAGTCTCTTTAACCTGCTGTATTTGTTCTCATCATCTTATCAGATTGTTAATTTCATGTTACTTAATTTTGTTAGTTATGTTCACATTATAAAGTGCACTCAATTCCCGAACTCGCGAATTAATTTACTCCAAATGCTGATAACAGGAAGAAGCATAGATAATTCAGAAAGGCCTGTATCGTATTTGATATAGTTTGTAATAAAAACAGAGCTAAAATTTAAGTTGGGTTTTCTCAAGAGAAACGTCTGTTAGGCTTAATGTTGTTTCTCCTTTCCCATTCATATTCAGCTCAAAAAGTGCCGATTTGGTCGCTGTCTTCTCTCGCCGATTCCTTCTTTTCCGTTTCATCCCACTGCTTGTAAAGTCATTTTGTGATACAGCAGATACTTGGACGAGGAGGCCCATACTATTTTGATCTGACTTAGCTTTTGATTTCTAATATTTATTAACTATTTCCTTTAGGCAATATAGTCTGAGCAGAATAAATGCTAGGCATATTCAAAATACGTATATCTAACTGTAATTAAGATGTTGTACTCTTAGACCTGCATGGCTTAATGTTTGAGACAAGCATATGGCCGCTGGCAAGATCAACCAGGTAGCTTTTTTACGATTATAAAGCATTCGAAAGTGACAGCACACACTGTGAAAATGCGCTGGGAGCTGATGCCCTAGTGACTGCTCTTTTTATTTCACACGCACGAAATCCCGTCTTGTGCTTTCAGTAACGGTTCAAAACTCACTACGTTCTCCACTGCATCAGCGCCTTATTTGTAAGATACGCTTTGGTTAACTTAACTCCCTTCCAAACTGCTTACCCTTTGTTTAGATTAGGAGCGTTTCTGATTTCCAGCAGTATTCCCTGAAATTCTTATAAGTCGAGCGAATCGTCGAATAATATGCGAGATTAAATTATGCCCAATAATCATCCATGCTTCGTTAAACTGATGGAACTCGGGAGAACTAATAGTTCGAGATGAGATCTGTGATATCCTTTCTTAAGTTGCATAAATCTTGCCTCAGATCTAAGTTAGCTGCAAACCGATGTCAAGTGGCGTGGAATCAGATGTAGCATAAGTTTGGTCTTATAACTTGGCGTCGTTAGAATTCTGACTCTGTTTCTTAAGCCATGAAAATTCTAAGCTATATGGTTCGTTATTGGCTTTAATTTGAACGTTCGTAAAAAACAAATAAAATAAAAAAATCTTGAAATGTTTCAGATTTTAAATTACGTCCAAAGGGGCGTTTTTTACATTTTATGTGTTACCTTTATTTATTAAATATCATGTTCTGCGCACTTAAACCAGAAAAGTCGGTTAACGAACAATATCGCAAAATAATTTTAAAATGAGCATATCTTTAGAATTTCCTATACACGATCTCACGCGCTGGAGATAAAAATGTTTTTTCTATACAACGTTGCGATTGCTTTCTTTGAAATCCTTGGGTTTTGTTCATCAAAAATTCGTTAAAGTTTTACAAAATATGAAATCCATTAAAACAAATTTCAAATTTGGGCTTCCTGATGCCCATATTCGCAGCAGGATTGCGTCATTCAGAATTCGGTGGCTCTAGGTAGCGTCGTTTTATCAAGATGCGAGAAACACATACATTTATGCGCAAATTCCTCATTATTTAATTTCCTTAAACATGATATAGGGCTACAATATTTGGTGGCAACAGTTTGAAAAGTGAACCGATATATAATGTTTCCGACGCAAAATCGGAAAACGAAAACAATAGTCCTTCAGGAAGAAAGCCTAGACTAAAAAAAAGTGGGGACGTTTTCGATTTAATTTAGATTCTTTTACCTAGATAGTCACCTTTTAATACAAAAGCTTTAATGTTAAGATATATTTTCAGTTTAATTACGTTATTATTCAGTTAATGGCAAAATCCGCGAATGCTGCTGGCATAGGCTATCGTGGAGAGCTGTCGTCGGAAAATTTTCTGGGATTTATATTACATATAAGAAAAAGATGAAAACGTTATGCATCCAACATGCTTCATTGCAAAGAAACAAATGCTGGATGCAATTGCTATAATATTAAATGATGCTTGGTAAATAAATTTCTGCTCGGTCGTTACTCGACCATTTTATTATTCTCACGTAGCAGCAGCAGCAGTAATCGTTGTTTAATAAATTACATCTTACTTTGCAATCACTTGAATGCTTAAAAATGTGAGCGTTGGCGAGGTACGAGTAGCATATCTCTGGTCTGACATTAATCAGATGTTCGCCTGTTTGAATTCAAGCACTTAACATGATGTAGAGAGCGTGTGAAAAAGAGAATGGGCACATGGGCTTTTATTTTGGTTTGCAGTCTTTTAAACAAAATTATTTTTTCTATTGGAGTCTTCCAAGATATTTCGACTTTTCTAGATGTCACTAGGAAGATTTTCGTTTTTTTTTATTTAGTAAAATATTCGTGTTTTCGGAACTTGTTTTCTTTTTCTTAGGTTTGTTACGGACGCAGATACAGTGTTTCTGAAACGTATATTAACGTCGCAACTAACTTAAACCAGAAAGTCACCTCCTTTAAAAAACGGAATATAATGATGAAGAAATAATAACTTTTTATAATTATCAATAACTAAATATGTATAATTCTGGAATAGAACGAATGAAACTTCAGGTTTCGCCGTATTTTGACTACACTATTGGGGCTTGAGCCCCAATTCGCGAATCACTGAATTTGCAGCATTGAAATTTTAATGTATTAAAACTTCAGGGTTCAAGAAAAAATAATTAGAATTATGAAAATCGCTAAGCAAAAATCAAATTTTTGTTTGCTCTGTTTTTGAGGAGCAAGGAAATGTTTTACATGATAATACATTTTGTTAATTCCATTTAAATTTTAAAAGTTTTAACTTTTTTATGCTTAGAATCAAATAAGAATTCAGTCTATTTTGAGTTTTTTTTATAAGATCATTTTCATTGTCTTGTGGAGGCCTTGGTTGTTTATTGTGTACCTTGATAACAAGATGTGTAATCTTCCTTGGTTCCTTAATTTTACTACCTCAAGGTATAATTTTTAAGAATGAAGTTGTTCTTGATATGATTGGCCGTAAAAGTTGTTCGTCTGGTCGGTGTATGATAACAGTGCGTCAAGTTACAACTTTAGTTTGCATTTACCATTTTTAGTTTACCAGCATGTTATTATTACGAAAAAATTTCAAACACACATTTATTTAACATTAATATTTAAGTGTTGCAGAGTATGCGAAGTTAATTATCATAGCCAAAAGCTATGCGGATTACTGCAGTAAATTTCGATTCTTTCTTGCTTGTGTTTTTGTGCTCTTTAAAACTTTTTCTTTAAAAAAAAAAAATGCTACGAGATCCCTGATGAATGAAAGTTTTCTCTTTCAATAGCTAAGAGTATAATTAGTGTTTGAGTAGTCATAAAAGTTACAGTTAGAATTCGGATAGAATCTGAGTGTTTTTTGTTATTGTGTATAAAATATGTAAGAACTTTTCGTTATTTCCCAAGGAGATTAAAAAAAAGTTTAGATTGTTCAATTCATGCGCTCTGTATCATCTCCTTTCCTCTTAAAGAATCTGTAGCTGTGTGCGTTTACCTAGTTCTTTTTTCCAATCTAGAGTAGCAGTGAAAGTTGAGCCCTTTCAAATTAAAAATGTATGATAGACCCCAAGGGAATCTCTTATTTTTCATTTACAGAGACAAAGAACTTTTTCGTCGAAGAACAGTCCTTGCTGGAAGTTTCAATTTTCCCCTTATAGAATTTTCCATCATCTAGCACAAGGTTTCTGCTGCTTAGTATTCATAGCATCAGCTACAGCGCCCGTGTACAGACTCGCAGGCAGTCTCTCACGTTATGCTTTTGTACAGTATCGGTCTATTGCATTTTTAGTTGGAAGGGGAGGGGTAAGTTAAAGGGTGGAAAAGCGCCGAGGAATGTGCGGGGCCATCGTTGAATAAACTGAATATTTTTTCCTACTATTTTTCGCTACATATTGCGGCATATGTCCTTTTTATGTATGAGAAATTTAATACTCGAAATTCAAGAATGTTGAAATAGCATTTTCTGTTGTGAAATAAATAACTATTTACACCTGTTCCTTTATAGCTATTAAATGAAATAATTTGATTTGATTCTATTTTACGGTATTGGTGATGTCGGTAGAAAGTGTTTGAAATTTCAGCGAGTACGAATCTTCGAAAGCTAAGACTGCTTTAAAAAAAATGTGTTATGGATAAATTCTTTTTATGAATAAATGGCTTTTGCTTAAGTTTAGCGTAAGCCATGCTCAGTATTAGACTACATTGTCTTAAAATTTGCTTAATTCACATGGAGAGTTTTATTGCGAATAAAGAATTTTAATGACATTCATTATTTAATTCAGCATGTTGTAATTCGTTTCCCTTTAGTAAAAGAAGAATATGTCATCGCTTGAAGTTGCAGATTCTTTTGAACGATTTTGATTTCTGATATTTTCTTGAATTACTTCTAGAAAAATTCTCTTTTTGAAATCTATTCATCATTTGGGTATATCATCTATTCATCTATTCACCATTTCAGAGAGTGACCTTTTTCATTCAAAAGTGTTGAATGTACGTTTATTCTTCATTAGAAGAGAATATACCGATGTAATTTTTAAATTTAGTTTCTCGTAGATGTTTTCAAGATTTTTTTTCGGGGGGGCCTCTTGAAAATGGAAGACTTGTTTGATCGTCCTCAAAATAAACCAGAAAAATCCAGATTCCTTCCATTTAATATTTCCTCGTTTATTTTGGGTGCGTGACTGATGAAGCAGTAATAGTGAAGAGCTTCCAAAAAACGGGGAAGTCTAATGGTTCATATCGCACATAAGAAGACAGACTATACGTTGGCAACTTGAAAGCTGTAGCAGGTAACACACACATTGCTTCAACAACACTAAATAATTTGAGGCCAAGGGATAGCGATAAGAACGGGCGACATTCAAGGTAAAGGGAAGTAGAAATAAGAATATCTTACTAGATATTGTAATGTTAATAAATATTACGTATTCTTATTGGAATATAGGTGTGATAGCTACCGATAGCTTACGCATGAATATTTTTCATTTGTTGTGTTCTTATTGTAACAGCGTCCTTTATATTATTTGCATAATTTTCCTATTTCGATTTTCGTTTGATAAAATTTGAGAAAAAAAGGAGGGGGGGGCTGACATCGCGCGACTAAATAGGGTATATATAAAAGCGATTAAGCTGTGACTTTTAATCTTTAGACAGTGATTGACTGTCTAATCTAAAAGAAAATTCCATAAATCATTGAATTGTGAGGTATACATTGTAATGCACTTACAGCTTGTACATTAGTTTTGTATTCATTACAGCTTAATGATTTATGGAGTTACTTTTTAGTTTAGATAGCTAACCATTGTCTGAGGATTAAAATTCCCACTTTAATTTCCCAGCATTTGGCGCGACTAATATTTTTTATTAAATAATATGTATGTGTTAAAAAAATCGACTATGCCTTCGCGTGATTTCAAACCACGAATCTTCCAACTTGTAGGGAGGCGTGCTAACGACTTATTCCACAAGATCACGTACAGGAAAATGTGGTTAGTCCCTGATAAAGTGTATTATATTTTTTAAAGGCTATTTCGAAGTATTATTACAAACTTCTTATATATTTAAATAATTTCAGTGAAATTGTAATATCTTTTGTATAATGTAACATGAAAAGTCTGAAGAGAGGAATCTTTGCCGGAAAAATAACATTGCAAGGAAAAGTCTATTTATTTATTGACTATCTAATATTGAGGTAAATGGCGATCTCGCTAAATTAGTGATATCACCAAGCTACGGATCGTTATGGTGACATTTTGGTTTGGCACTTGTATAAGTGTAATTGATTCCTATAAATATCTGTAACCGTATTCGGCCGTTGTTTTGTTGAACATTCTTGCTAATTTGCAGTGGTAACTACTGATTGTACTCTGTTATACTGAGAAAAGGCAATAATTAAAGGAAGTCTCAAAACTCGGAAGGAAAAGAGAAAGAAACCGTGAGTACTTTTGCAGAAAGTTCCAGAACTGTGTCTTTTGGAAAAACAAATTTATTCAAGCTATCATCGATTCTGTGTGCATTCAATGATTACGAACGTAACATTATTTTAGAAATCGATTAGACGTTAATAAGTATTGCTGTCATTTAGTATTTTATAGCGTATGAGTTCTTTGAGATAAAATAGTCAATTATACCATTAAATTTGTATTCTGGTAGTATCTGAAGGTAATTATTATATATATTTTTTTAACTCTTGAGAAATGTGTAATGTATATTGCGGTTTATTTTAATTTAATGAATTTTGATATTGTCTTGTAGTTTAGCTGCTGAGAATAAATGTTTAGAATTCTAACTTCAATCGCGCAGATTCTAAACTGGCCAGTCTTAGATTTTATTAAATGTGAATTTCTTTACAGCAGATTCTTGATTAGCTGCGATTAAAAGTCTTGCATAATCATCTCACCTTCAATTTCAGCAGTTAAGTCTTGTGTTTAAGAGTGTGTGTATTGTTCCAGATGCAGTATTACGACACAGATTTTGTTTCATTCATCGCCTAAAGTTTGTACCTTCTTTTTGTGCATAGTTACAAGAGTTGTAGCAAATTATTCGGTATGGTTATTGAAACTGAAATCCGTAAATTCTCTTTTTGAAATCTATTCATCATTTGGGTATATTTCGTATTTCGAGGTTCGTAATGGTCCTGTAAATTTCGATTATCTAACTGTGTTACATGAATAGGTACTGCAGTGGCTTGTATTAAAACGGACGTGAATCTGCATTTGTTATCCTTAAGTGTTGAACGTTAACGGATAATGTGGATGCTTATGAGTGAAAAGTGAACATCCGCAACGCATTTACCAATTCTCAATCACACAGAATTCTCACACAGAATTGCCATTGCCGACGCAGTCTAAAGAGACTTTCCTATCACTGCCGAACAGTCGTAATTACCTTTTCCAACTGCTTTAAAATGCGTGATTTCCTCGTTAAACTGTATTGTCGAAAATTTGTGAGAACTTACGGGTCAGGTAAAAGATAGTAGTTGAATGGTCGTCTTTTGTTGAAGTTTTGTTTCCTGAGGTGGAATAAATGTCTGATGCCCAATTTGAATGAAGATGCGGCGAAAGATAAATAAATTACTCCTTCTTCCTATCCTTAAAATATATTATTATTTAAAAAGGAGGGTGCTGTTTGCTTATAGTCTTTAATCTGCTGATCGGTACACGTTTCCGCCTTATTATTTTTATTATAGTAGTTTATTATTTTGCGAGGTGTTCAGCTGTAGGATATTTGTTTATACTATAAAATTATTTTCTAGCTGGTTATCACTATTATTTATCTTGTTTAAAATTGCTGCATAATGAATCATGAGTAGTATCATCTTCAAGGCACAACAGAAATAGCAAATCTGTCGGAAATTCTTTAGGTATATTTGAGATTGTTTTTAATTTTAATAATACTGAACTTAATAATCGACTTTTATTTAAAAAATATGCGGTTTTATGTTTGGATATCATTCTTCTTCTTATTTTTTTTAATGTTATTTCAACTTCGTACTTCTGCTTTTGGCCAAAGTAACTATGCTGCAGATAAAAGTGCACTGTCTTAACTCGCAGCGATTTTGAAGATGAAAACGTCTCATCTCTTGTAAATTCCGTGTAAACGACGGCCAGTGCCTTTTTATAATTAGAACGCTGAGCATCATTTTAAGGTAAAATTAATATCTAATTTTTCTTAAATTTCAAGTTAGGTGTTGTTCAGAATTTTAAACCATATTTTTCTTAGATGTAAAATGTCTGCGTCGTCAAACTAATTGAATGTCGTTTTTGGAATTATCTGTTGCTAGTTTATATAGATAAATTATAAGTAACCTATAGCATTTCCTCTGAATTTCAGCTAATATTATCAATGGTATTGTTCAGTCATATATTCTTTAAAATAAACCATAAGCCTGGGATTTAATAGAACATGATGAAAGGCTATTTTAATTGTCTCATTATTCGTAGTAACTATTCTTTGAATTCCTTTGACCTCAGAGCCTTTTTTAGGGTTCTGTCTTCCTTTATTGCGAGTAGCTTTCTGTCTTCGTTTACTTCAGCTTTTCGACCGTGGACTTGATGTTCATTATTATCTAATTCAGACAAATGCACGCTTTCTTGTGCAGTGGCAAATAACCTTTCTTTCCTAGACGTACAGTATATCCTTCTTACCGTCAGTGACTATCCGCTTTTGATTTTCCTCTTTTTACCTTGCTGATTTCTTTGTAGCGGTCAGCGTGACAATTCCCTTGGACTTTTGGTTTGTTCCCTCATGGGAAAAACTCTGAGAAGAAATCCCTTCCTAATACCCTATCGGGGCGGGGATAAAAAAGAAAATCTTAAAAAACAATCTTTCGCTGCTGCTTCGATATTTTTGCCGTGCCATCTCTGTTAACTCTTTTTCTTCGTTTTTGTGTATTTATTTATCTTTGCTAACTTTGTAATTAACCGATTATTATGAGCGTATTATCTGTCTGATAATAAATTTTGAAAATGGGTGTAATGTGATGTAATTTTATTTCATAGCACCTTTTCGAATATACAGTTAAATACCCTCTATGATACCGCTGACTGTTAGACGTCAAATTTACGCAGTATAAAAGGTTTACACGGTGCAGTCTTAAGGTTTTTTTGAAACAATTTTTGGTCCTTAAAATTTCTTAATTTCAGCTAAATTCTTCAAAAGTCTTAATTTGACTCATCTGGCATTTCTGTCTAATTTTTAAAAGCCTGCCATTTAGAGTGTGAACTAACTGATTTTGGATTTTTTGTCGTTTTATTGACAAATATGTATTTATTATTGTTTGACTTCTTTCCTACTTAATACAAACCATGCGATACTTGAGTTTTGGGGCACGAGGCTTTGCTTCGATTGAAATATAAATATTACGAAATTATTGTTATTTTTTTTGCAAATGAAAAGTTCGTAAAATATTGCATCAAAAACAGCTTTTCTCTGTACGGATATGAGTTCTTTTATTTCGTGGCGTTAAGGCAATTTCAAAATAAATTTATGTACAAAATTCTTGATTCAGAGATATGCGAGTTTTGAAACTTTTTGCACCAGCCCTGATCTTATATGATTTTATGTTTATTCTGAGTACTCATATTATTTAAGAAATAAAAATTAGCAGTTTCTTCTGCATATTATAAATACATGCAGTTTTTTAGAATGACAGGTCTTTAATGAAATCTGAAAATTCTAAAGTGAAAATGAAACTTTTTTGTATTGTTGAAACATTGAGAAATTAGGAGATGAAGAAAAGATGCTAAAGAAAAGGAAATTGCTGTTAATTACTTAAAAATCTGGAAAATATTTCAAATTAAAAAGATACAAATATTTTGTTGGCTGTTGTTGCTGCAACAAACATGTTTGTAGCTTTTAATGCATAACTACCCTAATACCGTTTTAGAATCAATACCATAAATTATATGTTGGTTTTAAACTCTAAAATGTTCTTAAATAGTGATTTTTAATGGATATTTTTTAAAAATTTATAGTAACTGCGAATCTATAATGACTAAGGCTATTCAATAATGTAATTTAGTTATTTAACTGTTGACCCTTAAGAAGGTACTCTGCGTGCTAAGGCGGGTTTTCGATTTTCCTAAATCCTTAGTATGGATTCAAGATACAGCACAAAAATCTAAAATTTAACATAAAACGTTATTCCTTACAGCTAACGAGATTTAAAATAGTGCGCCTTTTCACCTCTGATGCTTCAGTGGCTTATTGGAACTTATTCTCTCAATATAAGTTGCTTGAGATGATTCTTTTTCTTTATTTTATATGTATGTGCTAATCTTTTACTGTAGTTATATGTATTGGCATAATTTCTTGTTCATTTACAAAGTTCCCTTGTTCAAGACCTATAATTGCTGTGTCGAAAATTCTCGCTAAGTTGTCAGTCGAAGTCTTTTCATCAAGCCATCCCTTCCGTAGGCTTTGTTCAGACGACTGTTTTTTAGTCAGAAAGCTTTGTAGTTTAAGGTACAGAAGTTATTATTCCATTCACACAAATTTATCAGGATTTAAGACATAGCCAGTCAGGGAAAGGAGAGTTGCGCTTGCGTAAATGAGTAGCTGACTCGCCGAAACCATCAACCGATGTTTGCTTCGCTGTGATTGGTGGTTCCTAAACCAACTTGGCATAAAGTTTAAAAGTGAAAATTTGTAAACAAAATCCTTAAACCACTTTTTGTGACGTAGCAAGGTCTGATTGATTAGCAACGAAGTTCAGCTTAAACCTATTATGTCTTTTAAAACCAATGTATGAACAGAGCTTTAGGCATATAGCTCTCGAAGGCTTTGCAGTAATCAAGGAAACCGAATCTAATTGTGTCTTTTTTCCCACTCCCATGCCAGCAGAAGAAAACCAGTATTCGCAACATCCCGCTCCCAATAAATATCTGTTCGAGTTTCACTTATTGTTTAGGTCAGATAGAAAAATATAATCGCCCGCTCCAACCACTGAAGGTCCGAAACTGTAATCTCAATTAGTCCGAGGCAAATTTCCACAACTGTGACACCCATCTGCTCTTCTGTTTCACCTGCTGTTCTCCATTAATAAAAAATATATAAAAAAATACGATAAAATTAATAAAAAAAATTAAACAGTAAAATACCAAAAGGAATATTACAAGACTATGATCTATATATACAACATCATGGTTAACTATAATACAAAAAATTTAGAAATCCCAAAGGATTGGAAATAAATGCTCGAAGCTTGGCTTGAGCGCGTAGATGGAATGAATGTTTCGTGAGCTGCTGGAACGACTCGGGGGGGGGTTCACAGCACCAGATAGTGTGGTCATTTTTATGGGGGCGTGGGGTTTCGCTCTCGCAGACCGCTTGGGGGAATGAATTTTTTTCCCATTCATTAGGTAGGTCCAGCGATACTTCAATGACCGTTGGTTCTATCCAGGAACTGGCTTAGCTTCTTCATGTCATGCCCATGCTATTCTCCATTATTAAATTTTCTAGAAAATTAAATAAATGAAAATTGTTGGTTGTTTGGAGGTTCGGATTTTGCATTTTGTACTGTTTCAATTTTCGTCTTTATGAAAAAGTAGTTCTAAATTTCTTACTTTATGTCTTTACTGATATTACACAGAAGAAATATTTTATAATGAAATTTTTAATAATCAGTGAAAAAATTACATGTACCTAAATTTTTCAATTATCGAGACTTCATTTTTTATACAAGAATTTTTACTGACTTTAGAAATGTGGATGCCGATAAATGCTCAACCCTCCCCACTATGAGCGGCCCTTGGGATTGTCTGTTGCTGGTTCAAAATAAAAATATTATCTGCCGTTTATCCATATGCGGGAAGTTCGAACAAATTGGGATAAGAAATGCTGCTTTTCATAAATGATTGTTTTTTAATATGAGGGAAAAAAACTTATTGATTTAAGGGTTTTTAAGAGAATTTGAACAGTGTGTGGAGAGCATTAGTTTTTAATTATTCCATTTCCTGAGCGAAAATTAGTTTGTGTTACATTTACTTTTATTAAACGACTTATTAGCCGTTGCTTTTCATTGATAAATGGAAGCTTTTAAATGTAGGTATAAATAACGAAGAGAAGCCGCTACACTGTGGAATAGGAATAAATTAAGTTAGACAGTCGTGCGTTATAATAAGAGTGTTTGATTGATTGCTTGGGTGGTGAAAAGGCTAAGGGATTCGAGGGTTCGCTGATTAGTGCCTTCGTATTCCATCTTAGTTTTCATATATTATCGTAGCCTGCTTTTAGCTGTAGGCCTCTGCAAACTGTAGGAAATGGGTATCCTGATAGACGCGTCCAAACTTTGAAAAGTTCTAGTCTTTCGATATATTTAGCAAATTAGTTGTTAACGATTAATATATCATAGGTAAGGTAGAAGTATATCTAAGCAACGATTTGATAACTCGTCAGTGTAGGACGTACAGTCTAAAATTCCATTGTGCACATACTGATGGTGCGGACATCAGGGGTTGAGAACCCATAAACTGGGCATTGAGAACCTCTGTTATCTAGACTATCAATTATTCGACTTTATTATTTCACCGCATATTTTTCGAAGTATTATTTTCACGTTGTATTTCTGAGGTAAAGTTATTTTATTTCGCATACTAGATCAGCTAGACAGGGCGATGTCATTGAAGAGGAAAGAGAAAAGAACGGACATGGTTCTGATGCCTGAAGACTTACTTTCATTGTTACTGTTATTTCATGTCTTATTTAGTAAATCTTTCTAAGATGGAATTTCAAGGAATTGCGGATGTCTCAGTATAGCGGTCGACTTTAAAAAAGCTGGATCATGGAGTCACAGAAATTGATTCCCTATGGGAAGAAATTTAATAAAGCAGGATTTTTCAGTGACTTTGTAAGTTCTAAGTAAAAGGCTGGAAATAACTTAGTGTGTGAATTTCCGCTATTGGAGAAAGAATAGTCATATATGAAATGTGGAAAACAAGGAATTCATTAATAATATGAAATGTGGAAAACAAGGAATTCATTAATATTTTGACTCATGTAATAAAAAAGAAGCTTTTGTTGTCTTATTTGATTATGTCTTTGATTCTTTTGTTCATTGAGCATTTCGAATTGTTTTGTGGGGAATAAATATGTTAAATGTTAAAAAAAATAAAGCTCAATTAAAAAGGCATGACCTCTTCTATCAGAATAAATGCAATGCAGTGTATTCTTTATAAAAGTTCGATTGGCTCCCCCCGTGCCTCGATTTTTGATTTCTTCAAGAAAAAGAAGAAATTTGCGCTGTACTAGAACGTTAGTGAGAAGGCCGTTTTTTTAGGTATCTAAATTTTAAACTTCCGTATTGAAATTCAATAAGTCTACTTCGATTTTTCCCGCATATAGCGTACCTACTAAACATTTTCTGCCGAAATAATCTTAATTTTATGATGTCGAAAATGCGTACTTTACCTTTAATGTGCCCCTCAAAAGGTTAAAAAGATTCAGACACGAAATTTGTGTGTAAAAGGGGTAGAGGGAATGTAGAACCCCATTTGTTTCGGATGTAGAAGATCTGAAGTTTCTATCCATTTGAGTTTGTATTCGAACTCGGTGACCGGAAAGTGAAGACTTCTAAGATGTCATACAGCTTTTAAATTATATATTCGATGTAACCTAGGGACTAGCATGGTGGTTATTCCAGTTAATTAATCGATAAAATCAATTAGTAAATACTTGTTAATGCGTACAACGTCCTGTCAACAGCTGAAAATTCGTAGAATAAACATCATATTAATAATGCTACTTCTACTGTAAATCAACTGCACCAAAATCGAAAACATAAAGTTACGTAATTAAATATTACATAAGTAGACACTTGTAAGAAATTCGGAGTTTAAGCTGTGTACAAATTATCCTTTTGCTTTTAGTAAACAATCTCCGTTAATAAGTCTACTTGCTGGCCCTTGAAAAGCTTTTTAAAAGATTTCTGTGCTGGCCCATGAAAAGCTTTTTAAAAGATTTCTGTAGTGTTTGTATTTGGGCAGTAAAATTTCGCCTTTGTTTTCGCCTAGTTTTTGGATCGCTGTTTTTGTAATTACTGTTCGCCGCCCGGCCGTTACAGTGGTTAATGACTTACACCGCTGAGTTGGCTCCCGACCCAGGTGTCTTTCCTATACCCGTGCGGAATTGGTTATAAACCTAATATATTTACCAGACAACAGCCCTGAGGTCGGGTCGATATAGATCAGGCTCCGTTTATTAAATCAAGTATACACGAATTAAAACCTAAATAAGACGTAAATGACAGTGTGAAGTGTGCGAATACTGAATGTAAATGCATGATATGCATATATAGGTTACCATGTAAGTGGTTGTTGAGGCTGACTGCCGTACCGATGGACCCGGGTTCGAATCCCTGAAAAGGCATGGATGTTAATAATCGTATGGTGTCTGTGCGGTAAGGGAGCATTCAAAACACACACGAGTTGACAGACCTGTCGAGTGGTTGGTAGGGCAGAAAGGGTGGGAGACGCTTAGTCGGCCCTTCCCCGGGGTGTTCTCCCTCAGCATTGGGGTGGAACTGCAGGGCTAGCGCAGCGGGACTATACCTATACGACCAATGGTGAGTTTCTGGTGTCTCACCCACTGCACCTGTAATTTCTGTTCACAAGTAATCACTTTAACTACTGGCGGATAGTGAAACAACTTTAACTATTCAAAACGTAAATGGAAGTTATATCGAGTAATATCATGGCAGTTGCAATTGTCAGAAAAGCGTTCACTTCAAATTTTATTACCTGGGCAAAGATGCAAAAGAGGATGATGTGTGACGCAGCTAATAAAACTAGATTTATTTCAAAACTTTGCAAAGAAGAGTGCTAGTAGCGAAGCAGAAATAAGTGAAAGATTATATTATATGCTTTAAAAACCTAAAATTCTTCTGTATTTTTCTTGTTCGTGAATAAATTGAATTAGTGAGTACTTTTGAATAAATTTGTAATTAGTTGGGTTGTATAATGTTTATAAGTGGCCTGCGTAAAATAAGTCTTAAAACAAATGTTTTATGTAACCCGTGCTCAGTATTCATATCGAAAATAGTATCCCAATAAATCATTACGTAATTTGTAGATTACGGGAAGAAAATCTTTTTTATTTAATAATAAATTCTTTTAAATTAATGCTAGTAAAATTTTACTTATAATTGTTAAAGCGCCTTTAATATAATTTGAGCAGCGAAGTTAAATAATTTGAAGCCTATCATTTATTGACTTGCATATATATCGCTGTAATGTATGTTTTGTATATAGATAGATAGATACTTAGAAAATCGTGTTATATGAGACTAGCAATCGAAACAAAGGGATGTGTTCCGAAAAACGAAATACGTATTTGTTAATGATTCTCACTGTTGCCTCATTTCAATTTAGACATTTTTCAACGTGCGAAATTTCTTTTCTCCTCTTTCTCCTTTTAACAAACAATTCTAAATTTATATTTTCATCTCCAAAGAAATAAATTTCTTTTAAAGGTTGTTTTCTTGCTTTCAGACATAGTTTGGGACTGAAATGTAATTTGGCTATAATTACTCCTAAAAACGATAAAGCAAAATGGTAACACATACTCAAAAATTAAAGGGGAAAAAAAGTCTTCTAAAATCACAGTTGCATAATCTGTGTAGTTTACCAACTGAACACTTGGAGCACTAGATACAAACTGTGTAAATGACGGGCACGACTCAGTTGTAAAATAATTTCTATGTGAGATAATACAGATATTCTTGGAATTTTTTATTTTTATGTGTATAAATAAATAGGTTTTTATTACAGGCCGTGGCATAGGACGTAACTTTATTTTATAAATGTGGAAAATTGTGTTATGGAAATATGTATATTATAAAGTGTTATAGGTGTTACGCATATGTATTAATGTTCTATAATGAAACTGTCTTGCCTTGTTTGTTATACCTGTATATGCATGTATTAGAAATGCCTTATGAACGTCAATTACTGTTTTCTGACATTTTTTATGACGTTTCTGCACTCTGTACCTGTAAAGCAACGCAATCCTCCTTAATCGTATTCTTTAGACAAATTGTGAAGAGTTGCAAGATCAATGAGCTTAGAACATTTGCAGAACACTTATCTGCAAGTATAAAAGTATTCCTCCAAATTTAAATTGTTCAGCTTCGTAATGATGTCTAAAAATATTGAATGATCAATTACTTACGGTTAGTTTTGACTGCTGATTCATGTTGCAATTTTATATTGATTCTGGGCTGGAGAGCCCGATTGCCATTCGCGGCCGTTTGCGAATTAGCTATTTTGTAGCATTCTATGGTGGCGTATGCCATGCGCGGAAACCACACGGCGGCTGCGTCACGAACGCTGCTGCCACTTCCTCCGTAGTTCCGCGGATGGACGGCCACAGCGCACCGTGCTTCTTCGATTTCCTCTAGTTTCGCTACGCCCCGCTCCTCTTTCCAACTGACGGGAAAACGTAAACAGTAAAGAAGTATTATTTTCATACAAATCTAGAAGAAAAGAGGAAGAAACTGGCTGTTCTGTGCGCACCTTATACTCGTTGCGCTGCCGTCGGTGGTGTTGGTGGTGGTAATTCCATGTTGATTGAACCGTACGCGACGGCCGTCCGACCTCATCCGCAGCTGGTGTCCGGCGCACTGTGTCCGGATCCAGCAACCGTGTCATCTACTGATGCTCTGACTTTGTTCACTCCTTGGGCACCGTCTTCGCTTGTAGGAATCAGCGGCGGCGGTGCTACTCCGGCAGCGGCCGGCAATCCGTATGCTGCCGCCGCAGTCCCGGCTGTGGTACCCCAGCAGCAACAACAAACCGCGCTGTTTCGTCCTGCTGCCACCTCGATCCATGCCCTGCGGGCCGCATCCTTACTCCACCAGCAGGTACTGATGAAGATGGAGATGACGACACAGACGCCCATAGTAAGTACCGAATTCCATTCTTGGATTTTTAGTCCTCCTTACAAGCGCGACTTTGCTTTCTCTTTTTTGCTGGTGATGGAATCACTCCCTTTTTTGTGTCCAAAAATTTATTATTAGCGTGGGATCATTTTCTTAGTTTTTTTTTATCTGACCAAGCCGTTGCATTGTTGTTTGAAATGTAAACTAGTTTTTGACTCATTCGAGACCAGTTCCATCGATTTAAACTTCCTATGAAGTGAGGACTAAGGTGCGGCGCTGAGCATACTATGTTGCTAACTTCTTGGCAAGACACCCAGTTTGAAAATCGATTTCCTGTCGTCGCTTTTATTCTATACTACTCTAACGCCATTTCTGAGCGAGAACAGATATTAATAATCCAAATTATTTAAATTCATTATATTTTCAGCTTTTCTTTTTAAAAATTGAGTGTTTTTTTTTGTTGATCTGAAATTGAGTTTAATTTTTAAAAAAAAGTTACGTTATTCAGATTTTATTGTATTGAAGAAGAAATGCAGTGTCTGCCGCTAAATATTTGTGAAAATATGCATAGCTCTTTGTTTTTTGTTAGTTAATCGATTTAATATTGCATTGTGAAAATTATTAAGCATTATTATTTCTTTTTTGCTAAAATGCGTGTGTTAAAACGTGTTCGAAACACTTAATATACACTATTCTCTTTTCATATATAATGGGAGGTTAAATGATCGAATTTGTTCCCTAAAATTTGAATAGCTTGTTGAAAAGTTTATTTTTTTATTTTATTATTATTATTTTAAGCGTAGTTTTAACTAAAATTTTGTTGTTGTGCGAAAGAAAATTTAGCTGTTAAATTGAAGGGTTTATTATTATTATTGTAGATTAATTTAAAAAATATTTTATTTTCCTTTTTAGCTTTTATTATAAACTGCTATTTAAATATAGAAGTGGGGATTAGCTGTTTTGTGTGGTTTGCTTGGCAAAGTACACGACAGCCATCTGTCTAAGGGAAGACACTTTCTTCAGGATTTTCTCGAGCTAAACTGTCGTATACATGCTATGCGTGGGGAAAACCACTAATGCTGTTTTAGATATGATATTCTAGTTGTTAGCTTTCATCTCTTATGTCTGATTATATAAAATATAAGAAATTCATATGTCCGATTATATAAAAGAAGGGTAAGGCAGAGGGATAAAAAGTTGTAAACATTTAAAATGGTTTGAAGTTAACAGCAGTAATGAAGGTTGTATGAGCAAAATTTGCGATGCTTGAATATTTAGTGAAGGCATTTCTGATATCTGATCGATTCAGCATGGAAGAATTGTACAAAGATCTCTTGTCCGTAATCTACGTATTTCCTAAAGGGCTAGTTTCAAAAACCACAAAACACTGATATCCTAAAGTCCTTTTTTCCTTTCCCACATTCCAGTGCGTAGAAAATCTCTACCTAATATTTGTGTAATTATTATTACTTAAAATGTAACCCTAGAATAAATTGATTAGAATAGAATAGTTCCCAATTTCGTCAGGAAGTTACACTGAAAGCATCCAAACCGTTGGCTTAAAGCAGTTAGAAAGCTTACACCCAAACCCGTTGGCTTAAAACAGTTAGAAAGCTTACATCCAAACCGATGGCTTAAAACAGTTAGAAAGCTTAAGATCTCTTTGGCTAATTCCAAATTCTCAAGAAAAGATAAAGCTGTTCACGGTAACTGATTTATTTGGACTTCCGAATAGCTTAATTGGATTTCTGCATAATCCGTTAATTATTGTCTTTCCGTTCCCATTCCTTCCTGGATCACTTCAGTTGATCGATGTCTCATTCAGTTTATTCATTGATCGTCATCCGAAAGAAATATTTTTTTCTGGAAAGTAATCAGTGACCAGCGAGATTGCCGATGATGTGACTGATTACGGTGTGATCGATGAGCGAAGCCGCGCCGATATTTTCTCCTTCTTTGGATTTCCTGTACCCTTTGGATGGTTTTGGCATCCTGCGTTCATTGATCTTCTGACACTTATAAATTTTAAATGAAATCTGTTTAAAATGGGCCTCTGGGCATGCATATGTACAGAACAACGGGTGCCTTTTTTTCCAAAATCCATGTGTAGAGGATTCGGATAACTTAGTCGCTTTGTGAGGTTAAAGGGAGTGGCCCTCTGTATTCGTTTTGCTAAGTGCGTTGTGATATGCTAAAATTTTGCTGATGAATTAAGCTGTTCAGTTTGCATATAATCTGGACATCTACATTTTCTATAACATTCGGATGTTGTTCTGTTTGCCACTTCACCCCCCCCCCAAAAAAAACAATCATTTTATGTAAGTCTTGGAGGGAAAAAAGTATATTTGTTTTTTGTTTTACATCATGACATACTCATTCATAGGTTTGTTTGAAGGAACCCATCTGATATACAGTGGAGCTTAAATTACTGACTGGAACATTGTAAATTGCTTCAAGTTGTGAGATCCTATTTTTTATAGGTTTATTTCTTTGAAATGTATCTTTCTGCCTATTTTTTGGATATACTATAGTCGTTAATATGTTACTTCAGTGTACAAGTTCTTTTTGAGACTCTGCTGTCTTTAAAAATGAGCTTTGTAGTCGTCTAATTCAGCTCATATGTTCATTTACGTTATTAATTTACTGTGTAAATAAAATTATGTTTAAAAAATTAAATAAAAGAAGGATTAAAAGCAATACAGTTTCTGTTTTCTGCTAAATATTCTGTTTATTATTTTGTATATAAATTGTGTTTTTCATAAACGTCCAAAACTGGTTCAATTCACTTGAATTCACTTTAAAAGTTCAGTCGCAATATAACATCTGAAGTTTTGCCTATAGTTCTAATAATTTTGCATCTCGAGCAGAAGACGGAATCTTAAGTGTATGGATTTTTTTAAATAATGATGCGCTGAAGTTATTGAACTGCGGAATCATATGGCAGAATTTAGAGCATAGGTCAGTGCTTTACTTCTTCGTCGAAATTTTGCGAAAGATAGTCTAAAGAAAAAATATTTGAAAGAAGTTCTACATATTACACAAATGTCGGTAACCAGTTAAAATTTTCACTGAGAACGAACGGGTTTTGTCTCTTTCCGTTTTCGACGGAAGGAATTAACAGTCTAATGTTATTCATATTCCTTTAACCCTTGGGTATTTTACGTTTTCAAAAAAAGTTCGCATGGGACATAAATACCCCTTCCCTTAGGTCCCGCCATCAATTTCTGGTTCGATATTTTATTGCTCATTACTTGAGTTTCCCGGATTCTCTCGAAGAAAGCTGCTTTCATCCATGTCTGATTTTTAAAGTCATATCTGTGGTGGAAGAAGCATTCGGAACCACTATCTTGAACTGGATCCGCAGTGTCGTCAGACTCGTCCCAAAAACGATTAGCAAATTGTTGGAGTTCTCTGTCATCTAGCTTCCTCTTTCTGGGGGGGGGGAATTATATATGCATATTTTTTAGCACACAAGCAACAAAAACTGACTGGGACGCATTTATTCCCACTCAGAATTCCAGAGCGACATATAAGCCCCATGTTGAAATTTTTAGCAAAAAAAAGAATAAAAATATAATAACTGACATAGCTTTCCATTTTAAAAAGGCTTTTAGGCACCGATTTACAGGGGGGAGACTTAAAAAACAATAAACACGCAGGCAGGTATAGGTTAGGACACGTTTGCTTTGTCGCTGGATGTTGACTGGCTAAGAGAACATGGTGAAATTCGCGGGAAACCTTTAGTCAAAGTCCAGTACTCAGTGGGACACAGACTCGCGTCTTTGTATCGAATTTTTTTTATTTTCTATGGGACATATGTTACCTATTAGACGCGAAAGGGCTAATGAGCTTTGAGTTTGGGGGTTTCCATGAAATGTTTGAATCTGGAGAACGTGCGTTGTAACAGCTGTTTACGTAAGCATCGTAACCCCGTTGCAAAGAGAGAGAGAACCTTGTTTTAAAGGTATTATCCGCATATTTAAAAGTGTTGCTTCCTCCCTCCTTCCAAAAGCATATGTTAACTTTGATCAATCTGTCAAATGTTGTATAACACCTTGTTCAAGATGAGGACTGTTTATTTCAGTTTCGTGTAAAAGATTTCGTGTAATTGAAGTTACCTGTTTTTTGTAGTGTTTCTTAATAGTTTTAAGTGATGTTAAAATAAGCTTTTGCATATGTAATTGTATACGTATATATAAAGTAAGAAATTTAGAACTACTTTTTCATCTAGACGAAAACTGAAATTCAAAATTAATCTTTAATTTCATAAAAAAATTTGAATTGGGGTATGCTTGTGTAAAAGTTTTGGTTTTGACAATTTTAAAAATTCTATGTTGCATTTATTTGAAATTTATTAAATATGAATTTCAGTTTTCGTCTTTGTGAAAAATAGTTCTAAATTTCTTACTTTATGTCTTTACTGATATTTTTTCAGCAGCTTAATGCGCGAAAATACTAGGCATGTTTATATATATATATATTAATGTTTTGTAATTGTGATATATATAATTTTATCCGTAAGATTTTGATGAACTAAAAGTGAAAATCAGTAATGTTTAGTACTACTGAATGCCAAACATTAAAAAATTAGCACTTTTCACTTTTAGGTTCATTACATAACTTCCGATAATTAACTTACACATTATTTCAATCAAGGAGAAAAAACCTTTGGGAATTCTAGTGTTTAAAGCTGGTCATGCTTTTTCGGTTATCTCGAATATCCCTTCCCTGTGAATTCATTACAAAATAAATTGTAAAGTGTCTGAATAACGAAATTAAAAACAGGAATTTGTCAGTTGAGAAGCATAACTGTTATAATGGAGTTGATTTTTATCTATATGGCCGAGTATTTCATTTTCTGATTAAGATCGGTAGTTCTGATATTTAATATGTAAGCTGAGCAATATATATTTCATTTTAAGATTAAATCCACTGTGAAAATAAGTGGCTTTTGTTACAGAGATGGTACACAACGGAGCCGCTTTTATTCGATTTTATTGGAGCAAAACCATAAAACGTGAATACTGTTTTTAATTTCTCAGCAGTTAAAATTAGGAACAAATACGTAAAATACCGTGAAGCTTAATGTAATAAATTTACATATTCATATTATTTAAAATAATGAGTGATCTTTGTTATTAATTTTGACTTATAAGTTATTCTGGGTCTTTAAAAAATAGATTCATTTTTGAACCCCTTTTTGGGGGCTAAATTTTCTTAATACGTCTCGCTTAAATAGTATCTTTAAAATTTCCTTCTTAAACTTTTTATTCTCAGTTAAGAAAGAAACATGGCGCATTAAAAAGGTGTTACATTTTTATTTAAAGTTCTATTAAGTTAATGAATACCCATGAATTTGATTCGAAATATTGCACCATGAGAATTAATGATAACATATTAGTGCCTTTTACGGAACAAATTACTCAAAGATACAAGAAACCTTTCCTTTTCTCCAAAGTAAAATCTTTTGTTACTTGCAGTTTTAAAAATGGTTAAGCATATTAAATCTTGCCGTATAAAACCCGCAAAGAATAGCGTTAAAAGCTGGCTAGTTTATACGTATACGCTTCACGTTCAATAGCCTTTCACTTAAAAAAAAGTGCAGTGTTACTATGCTTCAGTCATAACTAAGGTTAATATCAAGGGCATCAAGGAAAGGAAGCACCCAAAATTTCCCATTGCTAGTTCTATCATGAATGCATGGTGTAGCTAAGCCAAAGACGAAAGAGAGAAGGAATGTAGAAAAAACTGCGTAAAGTAAGGCACCAAAATCTCTGAAAATCTTAATTCGGCCTTCGTTAACATACATTTTAATTTTTTTAAGAGTCTTCATGCATCTTAAGAAAAACGGCAGTGCTGACGGAATCTCGAAATTTAAAAAATTGTTATATTTTAAACTTGAAGACTAGCGAGTATTTGGTGCGGTTGTAGCATAGTCCGCGATAAGATTGGGAATCCTTAATGAAGAATGTAAGCATTTGAAGGTTGCCAAATAGGATTAATTTCCCCCAGTGATGTATTTCAGAGAAAGGATAGTGCTTAATTAACCTCCAGTTTGACATTTTTTGGTAGTTCTAGATTTCTTAAAAGCTTCCCAAGTTTTCTTGTTTAGCTGAATGACGGAGCTTCCATCTGATTCCTGTCGAAAACTTGTTTTGAGCCCCTTTTCCGTTGTTTCGCACAAACATTTCCGTCTGAAGCACTTAACTTGTGTTCTGTTTATCCCGTAGCAGCAACGCTTTGCTGAATTTAGATTTAGCTCCAACGAGGTTGAAGTCGGTGATATTTTAATAACGACCGAAATTCAGTGGTCATCTTAAAGACTTTTTACGGGTATAAGAAGAGTCAATTAGTATCTTAACTGTGTTCTTTTATATATATATATATATATGCTGCACTAATTTGAGAAAAGTCTTTGGTTAAGGATTGAAGGTACATGCTAAGTTGATAATTGGTGTTCTGTTTTAGCACCCAAGTTTCGGAATACCTTTAGTATTTGTTTTAAATTATAACGCGATGTCTGGTTTTTTTTTTTTTAAGTAATTTACAATTTCTGAAAACATGTTAAAAAGTCGATCTTTATTATTTTCATAATTATCTTTGCGAAAAAATTGAGATATTTCAAAAACTTTTATTATTTGGAAGGGGTATCTAATCCTTAACGCCGTAAAGTTGCCACCATAATCGGTGTAGTGATTAAATGATGCTGACTGCCGTATCGTTGGGCCCGGGTTCGAAACCCGAAGAAGGCTTGGCCAATTTGTAAGTGTATATTGTTTGTGCGGCATGGGAGCACATGGCGAACCCAAAAGTCTTCAAGTGGTTTGATAGTTCCAAAACCCTTGGATCCGTTGTCTTAAAGTAGCCGCAGGCTTCCTGTTCCGAAGCCTTATCCTTGTGCAGCAAAAATTTGTGGAACATAATGTGAAAGTTGGCGTTACGTTAGAATTTTTTTGCAGTAGATTCAATAAAAAAGATAGCAGTATTTGTTGTAGAACGGATATCAGGTTGCTGTGTGAGGAAAAAGATCATGGACGGAATGTGGCAGTTAGCCCTCGAGCAGGAAATCTCCTATTAGGGGAATTAAAATGTTAGGAGAATTTAGGAGAATTTAGAGATAGATTTGAAATTAAATGAAGATTGTCTAATTTTGAATCTATTTCTGCTGATGCGTATACCTCTGAAACTTGGAGGGGGGATAAATATTGGGTATCTGATGAAGGTTTGTGGGTATTTTGTCTTGAAACTGGAAAGCGTTGACCTCTTTTGCATTTGTCTCGGACTTCATTATGACAGAAAATTTTAAGTGGTAAGCTTATTTCAGTTTTGGCAATGACTATTCAGATTGCAATTTGATCTCCTATTTTAGCAGTTATTCATATTCTTCCAATCATATGTAGCTTAGATTATTGTACTAAAGAATGTTTCTTGTTTTCTGAACAAATTTTTGTATTGTATTGAGAGGAGGTTATCTTCAAGCTAAAATGTTTCCCAGCAATAAATAAAACTTAAATTGTGCAAATTAAATCCCCTTTTATAATTTTCAGCACAATTTTTCTTGTCAAATTTATTTGATCTTTGCCTTAATCTGCTGTAGACATCTGTAGAATTTTATGAAATTGTGTAAATTCCATTCCCCTAGTGATTTTTACCATGATTTTTCTTATCGAATTTTATTTGAGTTGTCTTAAATCTGTTGTGGACGTGTTTAGAATTTTTATGAAAATTCAACTAATGTTTAACCAATTTATATCGATATTTTAATTTTGTTTTGCAACCATAAATAGTGCATTACTATGATTATCCGCATAAAAAATATGTACACTGCGAGGGGGAAAAAAACAGTTCTATATCTCCTGTTCTGCTGGACCGATTGATGAATTCAAAGTGCGTTTTTCATGTCTTAAAAGCGCAACTTAGGATATATATTAGATTTATATATAGCATTGTTCTAACATAGGTATTTTGACACAGAATCGGACTTTTCCTGAAATAACATACCAATGTTTTTCCCCCATATTTCGATTTTACGACTCAGGTTATGCCAAAGTCTCAAAATTTTAGCTCCATGTTAATGGAAAAAAGGAAAGGAAAATAGGTTGCTATAAATGAAGAAGTTCGCTAAGTGAATTATTCTTGGTGCAAACTGGAAAAGAGTGCGCTAAGATAATTTTTTGAATTTCTTTGTAAATTTCTCACCAAATTTTACAAAATTTATTATTTAGGCATAATTTGAGTCATAGAATCGAAAGATGGAAAAAAATTGGCATGTAATTTCAGGAAAAGTCTGATTTTGTGTTAAAATACCTATGTAGAACAACATCATATATAGATCTAATTTGTATCTTACGTTGGACTTTCGAGACAAGAAAAATGCAATTTGAATGTCGTCAACGGCCCAGTAGAACGGGGATATAGATTTGGGGGGGGAAAGCGCAGTGTAAATGCTTATTAATTTTATTTCCATAGTATTTAAAAGTACTTAGTTAAATGAAACCTTGTTTTGCTGGCTGAGGATTTTCTTTATATATAAAAGCGTAAGAAAATCACAAAATGAAATTTACCGATGGACAACAAATTTAAAATATCTAATTAATTACAGTTATGTATTTTAAATCAGAATCATATTATAAGTTTAATAACTGTAATAATATATGGAGTTCTTTTAAAATAGCGCGCAACGCCAAAACCTCCTGGAAGCTCGGTACCGCCCTTTTAAGAGAATCTCTCGCTTTCCCATATTTCGAGGTTTAGCAGCTTTGGTATTCCATATTTAATTAAAATTATCTGTAAACATATTACTTTAAGAGATTGTAGTATCAGTTTAGCCGCAGTATATTTAAGTTGTATTTCATGAAAGATGTATGCAGAAATATGAAATTATTTAGGAAACTGAAATTTATATAGCTATCATTATTGAGCATCCAATAATTAACATATTTGTTGAAAGCTTTGTTTTTCATGAAATTAAAGATTCTCTAATTTAACTAAATTTCAGCCCCTTTCATCAAGAATTCCTGTTTTGAAGAAGTAACTGAATTAGTAATAAAGCGTTTTAGGGTATTTAAATGCGATATTTGTTTAAAGTGCATGATATCGGTCAGTGTTTTTCCTTCATGTACGGGGGATTGTGGCAGATTTTACTTGTATCGAAATTTGATATTGAGGAAATGTTGCGTAACACTGTTTTAACTTAGAAAAACAAATATTTTGCGATTAACAGTGTCCTATTTATTGTACGTCGCATATATATATTTACGAAAGGTATAAGAAAATTTAATAATTTTAAAAGACTTTTGAACAGTGTGTTGCAGAAGTGCTCTGAGATGAGACTGATTTTATATTGCTTGTAAGTAATGAAGAAATGTGGCGTATTCCCGGTATTTCAGGCTTTCCACTAATATTTTAATATTGATGTCTTCGCTGAAAGAAAAGGGATTTAGAATTCGTTAATATCGGCTTAAGCCTTTTTTAACTTTTTCAAACGTATTAAAGTGTAAATTCGTTCTGGCTGTTGCCGCCGTAAAATATCGTAACGTCTTGAGAAAATTCTGTACAAGGATGTAAAATTTAAAAGGAGATGATGTTGATTCACTAGAGGGAAAAATATGCTGATGAACAATGTACTTCTAAGTCTGTTCATTTCTAATGTAATACGGTACGAAGTCCGAAATTTAGACTATCAGTAAATTTTTATTATTATTAATATTTTGGGAACCTTTTTCCTTGTGTAAAGTGTAGGAATGTAAAATTTAATACTCAAAATAAATATATAAATAAAAATTTAATAGGAAAACAAAAAGATGTGCCGTGAAGACGATTTTTATCTTAACTCTTGTTTCCTGCGCCAAATTCAAACACTTGCTTGGCTAGGAAATCAGAAATGTGGCCAATGACAACACATTGATTGACGTTGGCTACGACACTTTCGACTCTTGAATGGGTGTGTGGGAAAGACTCCTAAGAACTTATGTTCAGTTAACACGGTAAAATAGTGCTTTTTCATAACTTTCTAATTTGGTCCTGCTATTTTTGGACGCTATTGTCATTTCTGCTTAATAACCTCTTCTCCCCCCCCCCAAAAAATATATTTAGGTGCGATTGACGGGTCCTAGCATAATGGCTGAAACGAAAATATTTCATGAGTGTTTAAACTGGTCTTAAACTAGTTGGTTAACCAAAGCACCATTGTATGAAGTAGTTAAAAATTTTAAGCAGTTAAATAATTTGCAGATGAGCTCGTTGAACATAGCAAATAGATATCTCCAGAACAAATTTTATAACGCCGACGAAACTGGTCTTTTCTGGCAATATGTGCTTTCGAATACTTCGGCGTCTTCTGCAGAAAAAGCATCTTTTGGTGTTAAAGATTCCGAAATGAGACTACTGATTTTGATTTTGACGTATATATCCACGCTGCAGAAACGCACAAATGCGAACTCTCCGTAATCGGAAAAAATACGCGATCTGGGATTTATAAACGACTAAAAATTTTTCGCTTCATGTATCGTTCAAATAAAAGAGCATAGATGACACAAACGTTAATGCGTCATTGGATTAAAAATCATTTCATAGTTGAGGCTTTGCAGGATCTAAAATCAGTTGGTTTACCGGATGATGCAAAAATTGTTCTGATTTTAGGCAACTGTTTGGGTTATATTTCACTTAAAATTTTAGCAACGGATACTTGCCATCTTATTCCTTCATCCAAATTGTACATCTGTCATTCAGCCGTTAAATTTTGTGAACAGTCGGAAGACCGTTTAAGAATTTTTTAAGTATTTTTAGATAAAATCTGCTGTGTGGAGTTGCAGGGTCACGCGAGGACGTCTCTGGAGATATTTTAAAAAATGCGGGGCATAGTTTATGTCCAGGTATCATAGTTTGAGCCATAATTGAAAAAAGCGGGAGTGGAAATTCTGAGGAATCAAAAATTGGGGTAAACGAGGCTCTTGTAGGATTGTTTTTACATAATTGTGCATGCAATAAAATGAGACAATTTTTGCATGTATTAATTTTGAAAATTATTTCGATGTGTATAAAGTATCGATTCTTGAAAAGAAATACAGTTTTTTTCGTCGTAATTTGTGTTATAAAAATTCACCTTAAAATGGCACTGGTATGAAATTATTTGCACATCTGCCAACTCTCCCGTTTGTAATTTTAGTCTTTACTGAAGAAAATTTTCCTTGAAATTACTGAAAAAGTTGATCAATTTATTGACTTAATGAAACTTAAGTTGCACTAGCATTGTTTCATACTAAATTTTATCGGACTTGAATAGTCTTAATGTACTGTAGACATTTATAGAAATTTTTGTAGAAATTTCAAGTAGCATTTAATCGTCGAAAACGAACGATACTCGTCGGTCATTTAGCCGTTTAAGCTAGCAGGAACCTTTCTCATTGCTATTCCAAAAGTCCAAAATCGCACGATTCAAATTCTGAATTACGACTACAATAGCGCGGCTAACCGAAAAAGGCCGCATGCGGTCCATAGGCACCTTCCCGAATGCTTTCCTGACTTTTTTT
>KK116725.1:0-21794 GCA_000611955.2 Stegodyphus mimosarum | reverse complement strand
TATACCAAAAATGCATATGATATAAGCAACCCCAATAAAAAAGGATATAAAAGCAAAAATTACAAAATAAATTTTTTATGTATGTGTTTAATTCATGGCCTCTTGCAATGACCTCTTATATCATATACCCAGGTATATCTTGTATATTATGCACTATGAGATCTGCTATTTTATATATACATTGTAGTAAGAACTGTTTTTGTAATATTGGCATTTTACCGCACTGCACTTATCCTTGCTTGTAGTTTCTAACCGTCCTTTCAAGCTAAAGGTAGTCTGGCCTAGCTCTAGTCTCGATCGGCCTAATATCGCTCGACGTTTCAAGTACTCGCTATGAACTATTATACTTATAATATTACTATTATGCTACACCTTTTTGATCATCTCTGCCATCTGATTCATTTTATGAACTTTACATGGTAGAAAATCGGCTGTGTATTCTACTAGGGTAGCGCTGCATACGCGTAACCTGACTTGCAAACGCTGTTTGCCTGAGTCGAGGTTTTACCCACGAAATGGGGATGTTCTGACTCAGCTTTGACGGGGAATATCTCAGAAGAGGGATTCTAGAGTTTGCTAACCCGCTTCATCAAGCCTCTTGATTAGACTTTCGGCTGGCTGGTATTTTAAGTGCTTCCATGTCCCACAAATACTAGAAATTTACAAAAATCCAGGTTTTCTCCAGAATTCGGACCTGGCCCAACGATATGGCAGCCAACAGCGACTGTATCGATCAAAGCGACGTTTCTCAGCATAAAAGTGTAATGAATTTTCTCAAGGAAATCATTCCCAAATCATAAAATTTGGAGCACCTAATTGTATATTAATGTAAATTGCATCAAAATCGTATTGAAAATAGTTCAATAATCTGAATCTACAGTCTAAAGCAATTCTCAACCTTTTTCGTCCCATGCACCCTTTTTTTACCACTACTAGACCGTAATTCCCCCATTCCTTTCCCAAACTCGGGAAAATATACATCATTCATTTAAATTATAAGAAAATTAACAAGAAAATGTTGATAAATACCAAAACTTGAACAAAAGTTTTATGTGTATATATATATATATATTCTTAAACTAAAAGTCTGACAATAGGGTTATATTCCCCCCTCCCAATTCAGAAGTGAATTTACGTCTGTTTGGATTTCTTTTGAAATGGCCTTGCCGAAAAGACGAAACCCTGAGGAAATCTCCAGGTTTTTCATATTTCATAGAAAAGGCATCCAGGTGTATAGTTTAGATAGACAATTACAAAGCAATATCCACTTGAAATCGGAATGAGTGCTTATAAAATATTATTTCCTTTGTTTATGAAATTCGTAATCCTATTTCTTTTTCCGAGAGTTTTTTAAAACTTAGAATTAAAATAAAGGTTGCATTTTTTCTAGAACAGGTTGAAATTTGCTGCGAAGTTTATTTCAAATCTGAAAACAAAAATGCGTTTGCTTTCGGAAATATTTATATAGTTTAAAAACATACTGGTGTACAAATTACTTCATATATACTAGGAAGAAGGATTGTTGAAAGTATCAGTTTATCGATAAAACTAAGACAAACCAGCTTGTTACCAAAAAAAAAAAAAAAGAGAGAGAGAGAAGAAAAGGAAATCTTTCTACCGAATATTTCGACTTAGCGAGAAAATTTAATATTAATTTTTAGTATATTTCTTCAGTGAAAACCGCTGAACCAAAGGTATCGAATTTCAAAGATTTCTGCCTTTTGTAACTGAGAAATTTTTTACATCAAAATCGACATTTTCCAGTTCTGTATTTTTTAACTGCGCAGAAAATGTCAGGCATTAAAGCTGTTATCACACATGGCAATATTTGGCAAGAATAATTTTGACGCAAAAATTGTAAAATAGAACACTCTTTTTACATTCTTTTGATACAAATCGCAGAAATTTCAAATGCTAGTAATTGGCTGGTTAAAAGACGAAAAGACCTTTCCCCCCCGCGAGTTTTTCTTAGCGGTAAATTCAGTAAAGCTATTCGAAACAGTTGGTTTTTCCATATAGAGGCATGTTTTCCATAGCCATCATAAAGTCGATTCTTTTAATTTCTTGCTTCACTACTTTTCAAACTCAAAATATCATAATTGATGATTAACAAATAATGTATTTTATCGAATTAGAAACGAAACTGCGTTCGTTTAGAAGCTCTTTTAATTTGAGGAAAACAGTCTTTCGGATAATTCTGTTACTGCAAAATTAAGTTTACTTGATAAAGTAAGTTTTGTTATCAGATTATGCAGAGGCTGATTGAGAATTACATTGGTTTCGAACGAGAAGCAATAAAAATGAATACGTGCATTTTTCAAGATGCTGTAGCAAAACGAATCCTTCAAAACTCATTCAGAACAAGAGCTGTTTATAAAATGGTAGCGCATTTAACGGAAGTATCAAAAACAAAATAAGATTGCTTATATAATTTTTATACACAAAAAAGTGAAATTGCTGTGTTTAACCGAGTTTTAAAAATGGTATTTTATGAGTGAAAATTTGGTGAATGGGATCCAAAAAAGAAATAATCAAATCTTGAAAATATTTAAATGGAAATATGTCAGGAAGCCGGGCATCTCTAAGTCAGATAGCTTGAAAATTGAAGATAATCAGAATCATTTATTCATCCAATTAAGGACGACCTAAGCTTAAAATTTTTTTAAAAATTGTTTACAATCAGGATTCTATTACAGCAAAACAATCGGGAATATCCGGTTAAGAGGAGCGATGACTTCATGGAGGGTTTTTTTAAAGCAATCTGGCTCCCGTTAATGTTACTCATTAGGAAAAACACGACAGTTAAAATTCAAGGAATTTGTGCAGAAGAATTTTGCCATAAGATTTACAAGTCAATTGATTCCATCTCGGATGCGGTGGAAATTCTTCGCAGATAATAAATGATGTTTTATGGTGTTATCCTAGGCGCAGTGGTTGCAACCTCTCCTAGTTCTGTGCCTGCTCTTCTGCGTAAAACATGTAAAAAACTCACTCGCTCACACACACCCAAAAAAAGGGGGGAAGGCATGCCGTAGCTGAAAAAGTCTATGTGTGTAAAGAATCCCCCCCTTTATACCGATAAATGATTTTCTTTATTTAAATCAATGCGGTAAAAATGCTCGATTCCTAAAAAAATGTCAGTTAGCTAAAAAGATATCAGTGCAGCCATTCGAATGTGTACATCAACGAAAAACTATTTCAAGAGAATTCTGGTGTGAGTTTGAATTTCGTATGACTTATAGTATCAGCTTTGTAAATCAGAATTTTTTTTTCATACTTATCTGGGGCATTATTAAATTTGAAAATATAACAAGGACATAACCTAAAATTTAAACCTGATTGATTGCACATGTACACTTAGCAAACACATTTTTCACTAGTACGTACGATAGCTCAAATTTTAGTTTTAAGATATTATACAAAGAGTGAATTTCAACCCCATAATTGTATGTTTCGTTGTCGTGTAAGGTTTTGATAAAACAAAATCTTGGATGCATAATTATTTAATAGTTTCATGTATGAAATAAACACTTTTAAAATAAATTAACGTGGAAGTCGGCAAAAAAAATAAGATTTATGGATTTCAGTATTCCATTAAAGCTTCTAATAACCGAGAAATTAAATTATTGTTGAAATATTTAGGCTGAGATATTCTTTAAATAAAGAAGTAGTTCCCTATATCTGCTGATTTGGTATTTGTGGTTTATTTATTAATTGTCCAAAGACGTTTTGGAAATTAAAAGACAAAAAGCTTAAGTTTCACAGTTCTGACTAAGCTAGAGCGGACTTAACAGGAAACTGAAAACGTCTGAAATTGTGTTTTCATGTTTGTTAGTTTGTTTCGTCGTGAATGCTGCTTTCTCTTATTTCTACTAGTGTTAACGTAAAACGCGTACATTCTTCTCGCAAGAAATATCCTACCAGTCATTTGCGGTGTGCGCATAATGTACGCCTGTCATCTACGACGAAAAGAATGTTACTAACGTGGAACAGCTGAGAATTTCGCTTCGGGTAAAAATCTGTTACATCATATTGAAGAGTGTCACTTATTACCGTATAGTTCTTAAAAGTAAACTGCGTGCTCTGCCATAATCAAATAAACCGAAACCAAACCTGAAAACTAAAAATTTGCAGAATTTTCATATGTTTTGCAATATTTGCAAAAAATGTTTTATTTTGTATTAGTATACAATAGACGTTTTGCAGTGTTTTCTAATAGTCAAGAAGCTCTGAGTCGAGATTTAAAGTCATTTATTTCCTCTTTGTGAATCGTTTATGGAGGAAGCTGAGGAAGAAAACAAGAGCTTTGACATTCATGTTTAAGGAAATTTCTTGCACCTGCACACAGAGCGCGCGCGGAAGAACGAAATCCTCACTAAGATATAGTATTCAGCTCAAGACGGGAGGCAAGAAATAACGTTATTATGATTTTTCCTTAACTCCTAAGGATATTGCACTTCAGGTATATTCGAAAAGCCATTCAAATTTCATCCTTTTTACGTTAGTAAATCAGTTTTATGCCAGAGTGCAATATCGTGTACTCCTGTATTAAAAAGTAATTTTTTCTCTGTGTCTGCTGAGAGAAATTTTGGCCAGATATTTTGGAACGTGGCTGTGCATACGAGGGTCACTCTGAAATTTTTGAGATGCACATAGGTTTTTAAAGTTACACGTAGGAAATTTTAGGAATGTTCAAAGTAGTCTCCTCTAGCATCAGAGCGCTTCTGTTCCAAAGATTAGATACCTCAAGCCATTCATTTCTTGGAACTGATGGTAAAAATTGCATTTATAGCCTTATTAATCTCATCTTCGGGATAAAAACGACGTCCATAAAAGTTCATTTTTATGTTAAAAAAGAGCGATAAGTCACACATAACTAGATCGGGTGAATATGGTGGTTTTTGTTTTTATTCGAGAAACTGGACTGTCAATCTTGATGAATGAGAAGATCCTTTGTGATGTTGAAGCATGAGTCTTCTAATATTCACTTCTTGAAGAATTCCTGGAAGGCAGTGGTATACTAGTTAGTTTTGGCTGGCTTCTATCCTTCCAGCTCGATGTCTTTGATCAATCCTGTATTTCTGAAGAAAATGGCATACATTACTTTTATGGTGCGTTGTCTTTTCATCATTGGGGGCGTGGGATCATCTTTAAAGACCCATATTTTACTTTCTTGACGTCCCATATTTTAATTTTTTGACCTGTTAAAAACATCGAAAAAATTATATGTACATTTCATCACCAGTTACAATTTTAAAAATAATGCGGTGGCCACCATCTTTAAGTAGTTTAAGGGTTTCTTTACCGATTATGACACGCTCCTCTTTTTGGTGCTAAGTTAAATTATAGGTAACTCAACGGCAAACTAGTTTTTTCATATGCAGTTCTTCATGAATAATTTTATGTATGGCGCCGGATCCAACGTTAAGTACCTCTGTATCATTCGGTAAGTGCAGCGATTATCATCGATTAACATTTCTCCGTATGGCAGACACATTATCCGGTATTACTGTTGACAGCGGCTTTCTTATGTGTTTCTTCATCCTGAAGAATGTTGCGACCTCTCAGAAATTCTGTAAAATAGTAGTGCGAGATGGACCTTCATTTCCAAATGCTAACTTGAGACGTTTAACGCATTCTTTTCGATTTAATCCCTCTTAAAAAAAATTTTTTTTTTTAATCCCAGCACAATAATATTCTCTCGTCAACTCCGTTTTTCCTTCTGCCTGATATTTGTTCTACGCTAAACTACTTGCAATTGGCCAATAAAAAGTGGTCTGCTAGGCTAAAATAGTTCATATTTTCAGATCTAACCATAATTTTGTTTTTTCTGCCACTTATCGTCTGCGCGTATCTCGAATATTTCAGAGACCTCCGTATACTGAAGAAGTTGTGTATTCAAGTCATTCTAACGCGGTATTTGCCGATTGGTGTATCTTTTATTTGAAAGAAAAAAGTTTCATATATGTGGAAGTACCGTCTGAACTTTGTGGGTCATTATTGTCGAGATGTTTCCTCTACGTCACACTACTTATATTTCTTCCTCTCCGTGCAGTACTTAATTTCAGTGAACATCATCTGCATTGCGGATATTTTTAAGGAGATATATTTTCTTATATGCTCAGTATTTATTTAAAATCTTAATTCTAAAAGAAAAAGGAAGAAAAATATAGCAAAAGTTTAAAGGTGTATTCATGTTGACGATAAAGTCATTACTTTATCGTAGTCCACTTTTCATTAGTATCTGAAAATTAAAGAAAATTTGAAAAAGTGCAAATAATTGTGAATGGCTTTCTGGGAATGTAATGAAATAACCAAGTTCAGTATTATATGCATGCATGGGTATTCAAATGGTATTTTTAAAGCGGAAATTATTGGCTGGCTTATAATGCTGAAAAAATTCGGGTGTCAGTAAATACTTTGATTTTTGACAACGCAATTACACTAAAGCTCTTGAGAAGTGTTTTAAAGCGAATCTTAAAGCAATATGGTTATTTTACTGCTGTGAGGATGTATTACAGAATGCTTTTTGCAACTGTGTAAAGTAAAACAAAGAAGTAAGTGAATAAAAATAGACAAAAAGTAAGTCGATAACTTAGTTGCTAAAAGTCAAGAATTAGAAAACTGTAAGCATTTTGAGATAGGAAAATCACTTTGTAAGTAGTAGTAGTTTTTTTTAACTTACATATCTAGTGTTGTGAACTAATGTTATTTCAAAAGCCGGTTTTAAATCGAAATTATCATGATTTCTTACGACTTTTTAGCTGTTTGTAGGACATGTACTTCGTCATCTTGCTGGATGAAAAGAATTTTGAATATTTTGTTCTTTTAATATAATGCGGAAAAAAAGTCTAATTAATGGTGGATCAGATTTCAAGTTGTTTTCTCTTTAATTGTTTTTGGTCCTGTTAATGTTAAGATGCATGACAAACATACTGTGGGTTTTCTGCTTTAAAATTAACAAACGCAGGATTTCAAAAGTTTCAAGTCAAAATTTGGAAAACTAAACACCACAAAAGGTTGTGTGGGGATTAAAGAAGTTGTTACTACTGCAAAAAGAGCATGTCAGTGAACTAAATCCAAAAAAACGAAAGCTATTCACCAGGACAAGAAGTAGAACAAGAATTTGCGTTTCCTAGTGGGTTTATTACATCTAACGACAACGCATAAGGCCAGGATAAACTTCCGAGAAATGCGGTTATCCTTCTCCTATGGTTGAAGGGTTTCTAGAAGAAAACATTTTTCACTGGAACCGATGTCCCGGCTAGGTACGCAAGACATTTTGCATTCGAGATGAAAATGTTCCATTTAAAACTGTGTCCATCGTAGTATTTCTCCAGAAAACTGCTTTTTGCGCAAGTCAACCAATCCGATATCTCGAAGACAATAATGATTCGCAGGAAAGTTTCATTCCACATGCTGTTGAGGTTTGGTAGCAGTTGTGATACAGGTTTAAGTTAACGTGCAGTTACAGTTTCGAAGGTCAAACAGTACCTTCTGGAAACAAGATGAGACGGGCATCATGTAATAACATGAGAACAATTGAATTTCATCTGTGTTCTCGTATAAGCGCGTATTCTTTTCATCACATTATCATTGAAAGTGATAATTTTGTTTGACTTTCATAAAGGACGCTTTCCTAACGGCATGACGAACCGCTGTTCGCGAAAAGGCAGAAATCTTCGTAGCGGAGCCGCCGCAAAAGCGAACGTTTGCAAATTAAAGATCAGTTCTCGCTTGAAACTGGTCGTTGACAGGACTTATTCAAGTCCGATTTACTGATTAATTAATTAAGTAAACGATGAAATTAATTTTCGGCACCTTTTTGAGAAATGCTGAAAAGCTGCCTATACTTTTATGAAAAACGCCAGATTGCCATAAGGGTACCGAAGGGTTCATCAATCAGAACAGTTTTTCAGGTTTTGCTTCTCGGAAGAGGACTCGGGTATTTCAATAAATTACATTTTATTTTCAGGAAAACTGCATACTAAATTTCAGCATTATAAAGTGGACACTTAAGAATACAGAACCGAAATAAATTTACACACTGAGCACATGAGGGGGGAAAGATATATATATTTAAATTCTTTTGGGAGATCTAAAATGAATATAGAACGTAAATTTAATATAAATGTCTTATACTACGTCATCAATATTCTATCAAATATGTAATTTTTCGTTATGTTTTATCTAATAGTTTAAATATCGCATTTGATTTTTTTTATGACTATCAATGTACACTGCGCAAAAAAAAAGAGGAGACATTTTTATACCTCCCGTTCTACTAGGCCGATTGAGGAAATTCAACTTGCGTTTTTCATGTCTCGAATGCGCGACTTGGAATGTGTATTAGATTTATATATAACATTGTTCTAATACGGTATGCACGCTACATGGCTGTTGTTAATCGGTTTTTCTTAAAGGTATTCTTAACTAACATCGCCTCTTCTTAAAGGTATTCTTAACTAACATCGCCTCTTCTTAAAGGTATTCTTAACTAACATCAACTTACTACGTCAAATCTCAGCGATAAGTAACGCTCAAGAATTTTGCAGCGCGTAAAGCAAACCCGATTTGCATATGCGCCTAGCGCGAAATATGAATAGACGTCATTTTTCAGATGTACAAGCACGCTTAACTAAGTTTCGTTTATCCAACAATTCTCTTGTGGTGCCGCCCCCCATCAGTGTTGTTTTCACTCCTCAATGGAAAATAACTCCGTTATGAAACGATCTGCTTCAAACTGTGGCTTTCAAGTTTTTGATTATTTTTGAGACAAACTCCTGTTTTGTGTTCCACCCCCTTTTATCAATTATTAAAGAGCATCACACAGTACTTGGTATCATGCCAAAGGTAGTCATGATTTTCACTAAATTCTCGTATAGCAATTTTTTTTTTTTTTTTTTTTTTTTTTTTTTTTTTTTGGTTTTTTTTTTTTTTTTTTTTTTTTTTTTGCTAATGTGTATGTGTTTTTTGTAATATTTATATGGGAAATGAGTTACTTAATTCTTTTTCTTCATGTCTGTGTGTTTTATAATGAAAAGTATCTCAGAATGAAATCTAGGATTAATCATGAGCTGCCGATTGTGAAGCATGACACCATCTTTCCTTGCAGATAGTGAAAATGAAATCCTGTTTTAAAATTTAGAATTATTTGATTTCTGAATATATTATTTTATAATAAAATGCGAGTTGTTATAAATTTTCTTTTAAATTACGGTATTGTAAGTATTATCGTGAAAGTTTTGAAAATCTGAAAGGAGAAACGCAAGCTTATTTGGTGGATATTTGAATTTAATAGGGATATATGAAAAGTTTAGTAATATTTGAAATTTTTATTTGTGATGAAGGGAGGAAAATGATTGTTACTTGTGATTGAAGGGAAGAAAGTATCGTTGAGTGACAGCAGATCATTTTTGAAGGAAAAAATGTTCAGAAATCTGAGAATGCTTCATCCTGTGCCTTCCCAGCGGAAAACTTAACGACGAGTGACGTAGCAAAGATAAAAGCGATATATGAATTTGCATAGAGCGTCGAAACAGTTATAGTCTAACAGCATTACGATATTTAATTTCACTTGGAATTCTAAAGCAGATCGAATTTTCTCTTTAAAACTGTTTTAGCAATTGGTATACAGTGCAAACTCGCAAACGTGTTTTTGCTACAAAGGAAAATCATTAAGAGACTCCCATGCATTGTAATATTGCACAACCTTTTAATGGAATACAGTTCGAGTTGTGTATTATTCTTACTCTACTTTAATTTGTGAATACATTCGTTACCATAAACGACCTTAACTCTTAATTAATTTTAGTTTTTCATAATTGGACAGTCTCAGGTTTGGAGGTTAAAGCTTCGATGTTTACCAAAGGGCTGTTTGTATTAGATTAAAACTACGTAGATGACGGATGCATTTTCAACTCTTAAAATATCTTACACTTGTAATTAATTTGATTGGAAAGTATCCAAAAACGACTCTGTAGCAGAAAGTATTAGCTGCAAATTCCGTTCGGTTATTATACTAATGTGTAAGAAAACAACATTTTAATTTTTGGTTGGCTGGCTGTGTTGTTTAAATACCTTCAAAAGCAAAAGTAGTAATTTCTCCTTTTTATGTCTTTTCATAGTAGTAGTGTACTGCGTTGTAATTTTTTTTCCTAACATCTCTCCATTTCGTTGATTTAGAGCTAAGTGGATCCATATATATAACACACACACACATATAATACACAAATTTTTTAAGGGGTAAGATGAGATAAAATACTTCCTTTAATTTGCAGTGGCCCTTTTGTTTTGAATTTGTTTCTAAGTTTTCAATATCTCTAGATAAAATTAAGTCACTACAGCAATAAAAGCATTTTTAAGTGATAAGGGAGAAAGTTTAAAAACTTGTTTTATAATGTGTATGCATCAAAAGATGGGGGGCACTAGTTCTAACTGAAATATATTTTGGTAAGTAGTCTGTTGAATGCGGGAGCATTTCTTTCTCATCAAAGGTGTTTTTTATTCAAAGCTTATGGGTCGGAGTGGTGCCTTCTCTCTGCTTGCATTGTTTACTTACTGAGTTCATAGCGGGGCTCTCCCTTCTTCTAACCAGCTGCAAATTTTGTCCCTTGGGGCTTAAGCAAGATACGGAGAACATAGGAATTTCTGTTCGCCTCCGTCATAAGATAGCCATTAAGTTCCAGTGGAATGTAGTAGATAAGTTTACCCTGCTCCCAGCGCGTCTGTAAATTTTTGATACGGTCAAGTACTTTCTTGAGGGAGGCACAAGTTACTAAAAGTTCTTTTTTAGGTCCAGGGTTTGTATACCTTTTCTTCAGCCGCATGCCTACCTTTGGGAATCGGAGTACTGATAGAATTGCAACCAAGTTCTTTCCGCACCTGAAGAGCCGAAATTACTTCAGGGGATGGACTTTTTCTTTGAGGAGCCATCTTCGCTGGCAAGATGCATTTGATTTGTACATATTCATGCATTAATGTTTAGTGTCTTGATTTTGTATCGCTCTGTGTAATCATCTCTAAATGGGCGGGCTCTGTCTCTGGGCGATGGGAAACTGGTGTAGAAGATTAATTTTCGTGTATTCGAAATCTAGTTTTTTTGAGACCTGTACCTCTTTCTTTGCTTAAAAAATATGTTTTTCTTTTGAATAGTGGGTGAAATTTCATTTTCCTTTAGCTTTGAATTAGAAGAATGTATTACTTTGTCAGGTGCTAAATTTACGCAAAGGAAATGAAGTTTAATCGAAAGTATTATTAAACGAAGTTTATTAAACGAAATGTTTGATGCTTCTGTCTAGTATTTTTTCGAGACCATTTTATATAATCATTTAAAGTCTGAAAGATTAAGATTACGTATCTTGCTCAAGTCGTTTAAAGATTCTCTCGTAACAGAATCGGATATTTTAAAAAGACTTTTACAGTATATTATTTTTCATTGTGTGTTAGTAAAATTTCTGTTGTAATGAGAACTCTATAAAATGTGTATTTCGGATATCGCTTACCGACATTTCGAAAGAACGGGGGGGGGGCTGACGACAACTCGAAAAACTAAATTTTAGCATGGCCTGTGTTTTATATTCGAAAAAGTAAGCAAACGCAGTTTTCTCAAAAATTCCTATGTGTAGAGGAACTCATTACAGAACGTGATGTTAAAATGGTGCTATATTGTGGAATCCGAAAATCAATTTATACAGTTATTGGGACTTCACGTTTTCGAAATGGAAACCAAATTATCAATCAACTTAAATAAGTTATTGCTCTATTCTCAATAAGGCTGAAGATATTGGAAACAATAAATGAGACATCTACTTCCACTTTTGGAAGAATGTGTTGTTTTTATAAACATAGATGTATAATAAGAATACGTGATTCCATTTTTGATGATAAAGAGCTGTAAATAATTATTGTAGTTATTTTTATTTATTAATTTTTTGTGTGTAAGTCATTTCCTTGGAATTCGTAACTGGAGTGACGTTTGGCAGTTAATTCATATTCTCGAATGAACTAATTTTATAATTGGTGTCGAAAATTAAGGCACATAGATTCACAGATACGATTATTTCATGTTACAGCCTAATATAGGTATTATTATTTCTTGAGATTTAAACTAGTGTTGTTTGTTCGTTTTCCTAATTTACTCCATTTGTGCTCGATTTAAATTATGGCAGAGCACTAGAAAGGTATGTGTCAAAAGTGTGCTTTCGTGTAAACTGTTTTAAAAGAAATTGGGTCGTATTTACGTTACACGTGGAATAAACCACAAGAACTCTCATGCACCAGTTCATTCGCCGTGATTTGAACCCAGTTCAAACCACCAATTTCTCCATTCGAGAGTTCATGTTGGCGGCTTATTGAGCAATTTTAAAAGTGAAATTAAAATTTCGGAAGATGTGCGAGACATTTAATATTCGGGGAAAAGCCCCGTTCTTTCTCTTCCTTGATTCTTTCGTAAAATACTGCAGTTTGGATTCTCCTAAAAAATGTGTCTTGAAATTTGAGACATACAAGAATGCTTCCAAACATGATAGTTGAAAGTATGCGTGAGCTGTATGCGGATAAAAGAAACTGATTGAAAAGTGGCTTGAAGTGGATGATTTTGAAACCCTTTTAGTGCATGAAAAGTTTACAAATGAAAGATTTGACGCGCATTGAAAGTTTCTGAACCAGGCATAAAAGGAACTTAACAGTAACTTATTTAAGTTTCGCCAACGTGTTTTTTCGATTTTTGAAAGCAGCTTTTTGGAATCTCTCAACGTATTCGGAAGAAAAGAATTTAAGAAGATCCTCAGAAAACTTGGAATTCTTTTCTTGAATATGTCCATTAACAGTCTTCCATTTGAATTAAATCTGCAGTATCAAAACGGCACATTTTTAGATTCGGAATTTTAGAAAAAATCGAACAGTTTTACGGAAATTCTTTCCTGGCAAAATAAAATTCGAATGTGGTTCGCAAATTCACGGAATGAAAGGAATCGAGGAGTAGTCTGGCAATTGTTATCACTGCGAAACACAACAGCTTTATTCCCCCCCCCCATATCTTAGCGTTCATCTATCTATTTTTGAGCTTAATCAATCAGTTTCTTCTGTTAATTTTAATGCATGTGTTTTAATATTATTTCATTGAAAATTGAGTAATGCGTGCCAAGCTGATATCGTTCAGTACTGTTTCATGTTCTTATAATTTATTAGTTTCCTGAATAAAGCATAAATTCAATTAGTTTTCCGCCACTTTTTTTAAAGTTTTTCTTTGTAATTTTATAGACTAACGCGTTACTTTTTTGCGATTGCTGTTGTTCTCAGTCACCCCGCGTGAGTAGCAGGGGTGATCCGTATGAATTCGTGAAAGCAAGAGTTCTTTTTGTGTTATTTCTGCGTATTTTCAGTAGCGAAGAGTTTTGTAAATGTTTCATTTTGCTACCTCAACATCAAGCTGATGTTGCTACTTGCCTTATGCTTTTGTTCTGTATCAGTTGAACGAAAAATTATAGGTCGATGAGTATGTTACATTAGCAAAGTATAAAATATTTTAACCCTTACGTCGTTCACCGACTGAGGGTGGACTATTGGGTTTTTTCAAATTAGGTTTTTATGTAGATGCATGGCAAAGGTAGCAGTTAAAAGTGTGCGCTTTTATTGAGAAAAGCTTTATTTTGATCGCTTGTGCTTTTAAATTATTGTAGAAATCAGTTTATTTACGTAGTGCGTCTTATTCAGAAAGTGTTCCAATATGAGTAAGACTTGTAACTTTCTTTTGTTCGTTTTAAAGATAATGGTACAGATTTAAGTAAAATAAAAATGTTTGCTGCGTGCAAAAGTAGAAACTCGCATTCAGGAATTCCGTTCATGTTTATGTATACATGTGATGTTTCATGCGAATATTGTGTCCCTTAGATACTGCATTATGAAATCGGAAACTTTCTGCGCTTAAAAAGTTTCAGTATTTCAATAATAATACTTGCAATATGTATATCATATATAGTGAGAGAAAGAGGTATAGATATATGTAGATATTCTTGCTGTGAGAGGTATAAAAGGCACCTTTTAGAAATTTGCATTCCAAAACTTAGTCGTTCAAAAACTTATTTGCATAGTATACTTTGAATATTTATGTAGAATTCCTATTGTATCTTAAGCAGTTTCGATCACCTGACGATGGGATTCTTCAACCATGACTTTTCCCGACACATTGCACGTAATAACTATGAAATCCATAATTAGGAAGCCTATTTAAGATGTGGGCTACAAATCAAAAATTGGCGTGAACGATGCATTTGCATATTTGTCATTTTGGGGAACGTTTCGAACATTTATTATTCTATAAAAACTACAAGAAAAAACAATTATCTAATTTTTTTTTCAAGTAGCGATAACATGATAACATGTAGTACTAAGATGAAATATTTTTCTCCCAAACCTGTTTCTGAATTATCACGCTTAAAAATTTTCAAAGAAATATTGGATGTTCGCAGCAGGGAGGGAGGGGAACTTAATCCGTTCAAAATACTTCAGCAATCTGACTGCAAGTGAATATGGTGTAATATGAGGGGAATGTGTTACTGCTATTATTTAGTTGGCCCAGCTACATTTTCTTTCTTGTTTAGTAGCTATCTTATAGATTGTTCTAATTGCTGAAAGCCGTTTACTAAGATGATAAGGAGATGATCAAAACTAATTGTCGAGAAGTGCTCTTTGCTACCTTTCCTCTTCTGTCGTAATTTTGTTGGCCTAACTAGATAAGAGCGTACTGGTAACTAACTGACAAGAAAATTGATCTGTCAGTGGCATCAGATGCTAGCAAACCGAGCGTAACAGAGCCAATTAGCTGTCAGTGAGGGAGAAAAGAAATAGCTCTTTTTTGATGGCAGATGGATGACAGTGTAGAAAAGATCCCTCGATACTATTTTAGTAAACGTTTTCTTTTTCTGTTTCTTGTGTCTTATCGAAGTAAAGCAGACTGTGCCCTTTTATACATCCTCCCACTCCTGCTTGTTCCCGCCCCTTTGACATAGAATCGAATTTTTGTCCTGCGGTTTCTTCTGCATCAAAACACCCTGGTGCATTGAAGTTGCCCCCTCCCCTCCCTCCTTTTTGTGGTTGCTGTTATTGTCACATTACATTTTACATTTTTATTCTGAAGTATTAAGAAGATGCTGTTTCAAATAGAATCATCCCAATATATTTCTCAGATTGTTGATCTGAAAAATTTGGCCTTTCATTTAATGACGTACTTGATGTTGATTCAGTATCGCTATTCTGATCGTGACATTTTAAATATGCATGTAGCATAAAGAAATGAAAATATAATATGATTTCTCTGATTTTTTCCGTCATCCCCCCCGGTATTTGATATGTTGAGTTGGGTGAATATAAAATGTAAATGCTTAATTTGTGTATTCAATTTCTTTCTGGACTCACTAAGTAAGTCTGATTTAAAAAAACGCTTCAAAAAACGGAACAGGACATAATCTTGATTTTATCATTTAATTGAAAAAGAAAAATTAAATTATTATACGAATTTTTATGTTTCGTGCAGTAATGAACGAAGAGGATTAGACACAATTAAAAACGTAAATTTTAGTAATAGATGAGGCAGTGCTTATTTGTACATCCATGCGGAACCTAATTTGTGATTTCGTATATCAGCATAACAGAGCATTGAATATAAATGTTCGAATCAGGATAAACAAGCTGTTTTTATGATTTTCTGTATGTAATGTGAATATTAACCAGTTTCTTTTATAAACTTCTTGAAGGTATTAGTTTCCTTAGGATGATGGCCCTCATTTTAGGTTACACATATCGTCAACGAAGCAGAAATTGCTCTTAAAACCTTAACAAGCTCTTCACCCACCCCAGCAACTTTTTATATTTCGAGGGACCTAATATTGTTTTAAAAGAAGGTTGAAGTGCCCATTTTGTGAAACATACTTATCAAAAAATTGAGTGAATTTTCAGATATTTTATAATTCCAATATTGAAAAATTATTTCAACCGTTACTGCTCACTTCCATCAATATCATTGAGCTTCGCGACTGTGAAAACGACGTTTGGAACTAAGTAATATAGTGAATCCAACAGCTTATGACGAGAAATCTATAGGATAGCTTCATATTACATTGGGAAAACTATCTTAGTGTACAAAATAAAAAAAGTAACTTTGTAAATGATAGTACTTTACACAGAATTCGGGAAAAAGGAAGTTTATGAAATCCATCTCCGCGTGTATGCCAAGACGAAATATTGGATGTCAAAATATATAGCTGCGTATTTAATGTATGCTGTGATTTGCGTACGAAACTTGTAAGTTAGTAACCATTTAGATACTGTATAGACCAGAGTGTCTTGAAAATGATCGATATGACATTGAGAGGGATCATGACGGTGGTAGAAGGGTAAATAGTTTTTAAATCATTGATGTAATAAATAATTTCAAAGTTGTAATTTATTGCCTGATAAGCCCTCTCGTGCTTCGCTGTAATCAGATATACCAAACTAATGAAACGATTTAATATAGTATATATATATATATATCGTAATTACTTGCTTATTTTTACCCTTAGTGAGCACTAAATTCAGAAACTTTCTTAAATGTTCATGTGATTTTGTTCTTTTCCGAGGCATTCTGAAAGGTGCTGTTTTAAATTTTAAAATGGATTCGTCTTGTAGTGGTTGTTTTCGTTTTGCTGATTGATGTGCTTGCGGGTTTTGGATGCGTGGGCTCTATCTGTGAAGAGGTTTAAGAAAACGATATTTTCTGCTCGCGATAGTTCTGAAGATCATTGCACATCCAGTAAACATTTGACGCTATAACTCTGTATTTTCAAATGACTTTGGGTTTTTCCTCATGTATTTTTTTGAAAGTACGTTAGCACCAAGTTTTAAAAAAGGTTAATAAGATAAAATTCGTAAAAAAAGGGGAAATATGCGAGTAAATACTGTATATATACACTCGTGTGCAAAATTGCACATTATACCAAATTTGTGAAAAACTAATGGATAGATTTTAATGAAATTTGGTATGAACAAACATTTATAACAGAAAGAGGTGTACCATTCACAAGTCATTATATATAGGCATTATTATCAATAAAGCTCGCAGTGTAGGAATGTCCAAAATCCACATTTTGATGTCGAAATAAAAATGAGCCTAATATGGGGTATGGTTCCTTCTCACAGTAAAATAGGTTGCGTAGCGTGACGGCATACAGGACAGGAGACAGTTGAATAAACCCTGTGGTTGTGGATCCCAACTCTCTCGGAAGGGGGGTGGCCATATGAAATTGCCCTCCCAAGAGCCGTACCAGATATGTTCGTTAGGTTAAAGTTTAGGAGATCTGACTGGCCAATCCATGCGGTAAATATCCTCACTTTCCAGGTAATTGTCGATTAGCTGAGCTTTATGTGGACGAGCACTGTATGTTAACAGAAACCCAGAACCGACTGCGTCCCTGAAAAGTCGGAACATAGGGCTTAAGATCTCCTCTCTATACCTGATAGGTCTTTGTCAAACACATGTAGACGGGTGTGCGGCCGTTCAGCATAGTGTCTGCTCAAACCATTACACCTCCACCACCGTAATGATCCTTTTTAGTGCGCTGACAGAGGGCAAGGTACTAAATGATTGGGTTTTCAGTTAACGCGGCTGAAACCGGAAAAAGCGACTGATGACAGTTGAGTTCGGTTGCTAATCGTCAGCTTTGAAACTGCCGTATTCCACTTTCAGTTTCATAAGCATCTGCTTGAAAATCAAAAGGCTTTGAAAAATTATTTAGTAAACAATATGAGCAAGAGATTTTATCACATTAAACTACAGTATGTATGTATTTATACCTAGCCTAAGCACCGAATGCCACTATCATACGCATAAAACATAAGCTAAAACTAATATTTAAAGTCGAATGTACTTTCAGTATGGTTCATTTTTTCCACGGTAATTTGTTGAAATATATGTAAGTAGTAATCCATTGATACATTTATGTGTTTACGAAGTTCTTTTTGAGTTAAAATATCGCAAATAATGTCACAAGTTGCGTTATACAAATATTAAATAAAAATACCTAAACATATTTTCAGAATACATGCTAGAAGGACCTTACGCATACATCTGATTAAAAATTAATTAATATTAATAAGATTTCATTATGTATTAAATTTCGCTTCATTTATTTTTTTCTTACAACTATCACTGGATATGAGTTAATCAGATTTTTGTAAATTTTGCCATGACTATTATGAAAGCATTATTATAGGGCACCAGGATTATTATGCACCGTCCGTTACTCATAAAATAATGAAAATATTCTAAATTGGTATGTATATACTTTCTTATGCATACTTATGTATTCTTCTATTTTGAAAGTATATATATGCTAAAGCTGATTTATCTCTTTGCAGAATTTCATGATTTATTTTGTTTACTTTTATAAATAAATAAGTGTATAAAATAAATGATGTAACAATTTATGTGAATAATAAGCCAAACAATGATTTGAAATATTAATTTTAATATGAATAAAATGAATTAATTCATGTGATTTGTATTTACTTGTTTTCTGATTAGCTTTTCTTATCGACATAAGGCATGTATTCCAGTTCAAGTATAGAACTCTTATGTATATTCGTAAGTGGCAAAATAAACGGATTGTGTTCTTATTCACGGCGGGAAAGCGATTTTCAAGTTCAGAAATATAATTTTTAATTGCTCTCGTGCCATTTTAAGAATTACCTTCATAAAAAACGAAGGCCTTTTTAAGGGGAACTGGCTCGCGGAAAATGATCTGATTACAATGCTGTTTGAAATGGCATCTGGAGACATTTAATTCGCTTTTGTTTCATAAACAAACTTATTTGTGTTTCCGTAAATAAGCTTTAAACGTACATTGTAATTTTCCATGTTTTTCAATTTTCATGATTAAAATTTTGTAAAATGCCTTTCCTCAGTTTCTGAACCTTTTCTAATATTAACTTTTTATTCCTTTTAAATTTTTTTTTTTTTTTTTTTTAATAAGTTCGGTTTCAGATACTTCTTTAAACAACAGAAGTGTTACTCTGCTACGAATTTCAAGGGAAAAATTTATATCAACAACTTCAAATTTATATTTATCAGTTCCTAAGAAAGAAGGATTAAATTTTGACGCAGTGCATGGCACATATTTAGTTTTTGCCTGGTAGACCCGAAGGTACATTTCAGCTGCTTGAGACTCCAGTGAGAGCAATGCCTGTTCGAGTGTTTCAGGAGTTCTAGCCATGGAGTCGATATCATCCGCAAATGCAAAGACTTGAATTAATTTATTAAAAATACTTCCCCTAATATTTATTTTTGAGTCATTAATGATTTTTTGAAATGCTAAATTATTAAAGGCCCTGAACGCACCGCCCTGTCTCAAACAATTTGTAAAAAAGAATAGTTTCGGAAAAAATTGTGCATCTTTACTTTCAGTTTGGTCTGTGTTCTATTTCTAATAGAATTGCTATAAATTTGTCGAAGTGTTAAATAATAGATTACACCCTATCTTCTGCATTTTACAGAATTAATATATTAAAAATATTCAAAACGTTCATATTTTAATAAGTTGGTTATTTCAAATATGCCGTACAGCTTCTTTAAATCCCATCCACAATCTACATTTCCTTTATGTTAAAAGCTATTGTTGCTTAAACGGAAAACTCATTTATAATTGCTTTTTTGAATACCTAAGACCAATTCGATTCTTAGAACAGGAAAAACATTTTCTAAATTTAAAAATAAACTCTCAGTGATGCATACACATAACTTAACTATGTTGCCCTCTTTTCTCTGCATCACAAAATTACAGCATGCTGGTGGTTGAGGTGTTTTGTTAGCCTCCGCCTCCAGCCGATTTTGCGGTCTCACAATCAATGGTCGTCGACCATGAAAAATTTTTCGCTCACATCTTCACGTAAGGGGGGAAAAAGGCACTACTTGGGAAAAGTTATTGCACAAAAAGTCACATTATTATAAATTCATGACCATAACTAAATATACTGCTAGCAAACTATTTATATTTAGTTTTCAGCTTTTGCTGTAAGAAAGACACAATACTACCACTACTCGTTTCACAGCAGCTTTTAATGCAGTGCAAATATTTCAGATAAAAGGAATCTGAATTTCTCAGCAGGATTTTCTTAAAAATGATAAACTACTTGCTGTTTGGTATTTCGATGAATAGGCGTTACTTTTTTAATGGAAACAAAAGGGGGAAAAATATATTTGTTACAGATTCTTTTCATCGATATTTTTCTCCACCTGAATTTTTTACACAATGAACTCTGTTTGAACTTGATTCAAGCTGATTTAAATTTACATTATTATGCTCTGTTAATCACTTCATCCTAAAAAACAAAACGCTTTTGACATAAAAAAAAATCTTTCAGTTCTATATAAAAAATTTTAAAAATTCAATTTGAACAGACACTGGAAATGCATAGCTGGTAAAGCTTCCCGTGACAACCCTTTCTACAAGCCTAGAATCACAGGATTACGACTAACTTAATACGTATGGTGTATTAAGAATGTGCTCTCCATAAATTATAAATTAAAACACTAGAAAGTTGGAACGACGGATTTCATGTGTCCTCATCATTATTTTCCAAGTTTTACCTATCATATATGAATGCATACATAATGACAGTCTAGGTCTCTTTCTCTAATTTATGAAATTTTTCGTCGACGTATAAATTAAAATACATATGTCTGTATGCAAACACAAATTTTGCAGAATATCTGTGCACTGGAGAAAAATTACAAGAAATTAGCTTCATCGTGGATTGTAGAAGCTCGTTGGTCAGTCGGGTTCTTTTCTTAATTTTCAGCTGTGAAAAAAAAATAAAAATAAAAAAAAACTGTTTACACATGAACGCATTTCCAAACACAGCGATTTTTCTTAATGGAAAAGTTCGTAACTGAGCTAACTTAATTTATAGATTGTCTCGTGAGTTATTTACTTTCGTTTTTAACAGTAATGGAAATAATGTAAATTTGGACTTCAAATAAATCTAATCTTAATAACTTCGCAACACCGTATTTGATAAAGATTATATATTAAAAAAATATAATAAAAATATATTACATATAAAGTATAGAAATGTATTTTATTAAATATATAACAGAAACGTAAACTCGCTTCTGGGGTCGCCAATTTGACATGAGTGGCGTAAGAATTTCAGGAAAATAAATATTAGCCATGACTTAAATCAGTGATTTTTTTTTTTTTTTTTGATCGCGGCACACTTTTAACAATTTCAAAATAATTTTCAACAAGTTTAAAGTTGTTTATTTACCTACGTAAAATAGTTTATGATAATAATTTTGAGTGTAAAATAAAACAATATGTGCTACAAAAACAGCAGTACGTTTTATTAAGGGGTTAATTAGAAGTTAATAATAAGAATACTTTTAATGAGAAATTTGAGCTCGATGTTTTTTGATAATTTCATTTATATTTGGTCGTGAAAATGACAATGCTACTCTCCTATCGTCTTCTACATTTAAACCTTTCTCGATCTTTTATTCGTTTTTATGTTGCTTAATACTCAAAATCCGAATTCACATAAATAAGATGTAGAAAATTGTAATAATATATTTAAAGCTTTTCTGGCCATCATGGGATAATCTCATCTAATGTTAATCCAAAATGAATTAATTGATTCTTCCGAATATTTTAAAATTTAATCTCGATTATTCTTCATTTAATGTTAAGAAGCCAGCAGAAGTCGGATCGTAGTAGCCCGCGCGCGTTTCGAGCTCCGTATTTTTAGGATTTATATTGCGG